>JAPYZB010012749.1:0-12101 GCA_030522745.1 Eupelmus kiefferi | reverse complement strand
TCAAATGTTCATCTACATCAAATTGTATATTTTCGCTTTGATAATCGTTGAGATGACAAAAATTATTGTACTACTTTGAAAGTGAGAACAAAAAAGCACACAACATTATTTGCTGCCGTACCTCCCCAAGGGTTTTCTCATCTGAAATGAAAAATAAGAGAATTCCCAACGCTCCGAATAGGTACACCAAAGTCAAGGAATATAACTTTGGAATAAGAAGTTTCCCAGAGAAAGAGTCGGCAACTTCATACAAAGATAAATCATCTGAAGTACGAAAAAGAAGAACCAAAACCAACGCTAACCTTCGCGTCTCCCCACTCCAACTACACATAGTTTTATCGATCCTCCCGTATTTCTAATCATCGGAAAAATTTTTAATTATCCGCTCTCCCTTCAAAGACCAACCAGCACAAAAAACCACACTCTCCACAAAAAAAGCCTGCAAAATCAGAACGCAGCAGCCGTCAGCCATTCACCAAGCACTGGCAGCATCCGCAAAATCAGCGTCGCCTCTACGAATTAATAATTCGACAAATAAACAAACACGCCTCGCGGGCTTATTTATAACACACCGGCCAGGTAAAAATACCCATAGCTCGCGCACGCATTTACATAAATCCCCGCGCGCAACGCTCACTTGCGCTCTGCGCGTCTATATTAAAAGCCCGCTTTGCATCGCCGGCGACGAATTGCCTCTCTCGCGCGTGCCGAAATCGGCGACGAGATCGCGCCGATCCGATTGTGATGCACATTATTCACGCTGCCGCGTATATATCTCCCACGTCGGGGCGGAGAAATCTCCAAAAAGCTCGGGCAGGTGTCACCTCGTTTCCATCGAATATTTCAACTTTTCCCTCGCGCACGTATTTATAGGCCGAGTGTGTGTACACGCGGCTGCATTTTCGCAATCGGTTGCGCGCGCTGCAACTTCCGCTCGACCCAGAGAGAGAGAGAGAGGCTTGAATTAGTGGAGAGGAGGAGGAGGGTTTAGGCACGGCATTGAATCGCTTCCAGCTGCCCTCGAGCTGCCAAATAGCGGCCAGCGATGTAGTGTGTCGGAGTTGCGCTCGTGCTCGAGCGATCATTGGAGTGGCCTGCTGAGAGCTGGCTGCTTTCTGGATGACTCTATCTTGTTGAGGAGGGATGTGGATGGCTAGAAGTGTGGATTGGGTTGAAGGGGACGATTAGTCTTTTCGTCTTTTTTAATGGATGGTTTGTGTTTTGATTTTAATTCGAGGTGAATTGTGTACTGTTGCACAGAAAAAAATGATATCTTTAAAAAAAAGTAAAAGACTCGCGAAATGAAAAAAAATTGATAAAGCTCATAAGAAAATTTACTAACTTTCTAGTAATATTTGCTGGAGTTATAGTAATTTTTTTGCCTAGCGGGCATGTTTGTCACCCTCGCCTTCGGCTCGGGTGACAATTATCATGCGATCTGGGACATTCTTTACTTTTGCTCCCTAGGTGTGTAATGTACTATTTACTATAAGCTTAACAAATATTTTTCATTTCAAAAATATGTTTATTCATTAGAAAGGGTTCCACTAATTCTTAATAGACCATTTTTCTCAGTGTATATATGTGGATGTTACCTAAGTTAACTTATGAAAGGAACTAGGAATCCAGGCGAATCTAATACTCAAACAGCGCAATTTTTATTAAAATTTTTTGCAGTATTTCGTGCTAAGGATATTAAATTGAAAATATAACCACGTAAGCCTCCATTTATTTTTAAACAACTTTTATGCAAGAAAATCCGCTGACGCAGCGGTAAAACTTCAGCATTCTGCCGGTGTATGAAGATATACACGGGCTCTTACACCCTTTAGGAATGCAAACTAATTAGCAAAAGAATGTGCCGGCAGAGCGCGAAGCGCGCCCGCAGAACTGGGTTAATGCATTATTTGAATTTCAGCATTCGCGATGTGTCATATTTTATTTCACTTACGTGAGATTTCACTTAAAATACGTATCACTTGCGCGCCGTTATACATAGATTACCCTAGGCCTCAGTTATAATTTCCGACGATTTTTTCACCCGGGCTCGATCGTTTATCCACGTCCGCCGGCAGATAAACGACCTGCAGCTCGCTACACGCCAAAGTTAAATATATATCTGCATCTCCTCTCACTCCTACTGAAAAATCGCCATCTAAATTTTTACTATTCGTAATTCGTTAAACCCACCCCCGTCAATAAGAACCTGCAAACTTCCTTACTCTACTTCGCAAAACCACCCCCCCTTGGAAAATCCTCGGCAACAAAAGGCAGCCTCTAATTTTTCCCTTCACAGCTCCAGAGTCCAACTCGTCCGCTTTCTCGTCTCCAGCCACGTATATACCACCCGCCTAGAGCGCCAGAGCCGAGTTCGTCCCCCGCGGCGGGCTCCTCTTCCGCATAATCTTTTCTCCGTGGCTTTCCAGTACTGCAGCTGCCTCGCGCACCTCCTCGAGATTTCGAAGATGCTGGGGAGAGTTAAGGAGTTAGCTGGCGCTGCGGAAATTCTGAAGCGCGCAGCCGCGTATATACCTCCGGGGGGGCCCTAAGCGCAGAGTTTGATTTCGGGATTTCGTCGCGCGCGGTAATCCCAAGCGTGACTAATCTACTCTTCTCCAAAGGGAGAATTTCGCCTTATTTACCCGCGCAAACGCGGCGATAACTCGCGCAGCGCGCCACTCGAACGTCTTTCTCGCAAATTGATTTATTTGCAGAGCGGACCCGATCCTTTTTCGATTGCCGACAAGGCCGGTCTACGTAGCTTCTCGGCGCTGTCGCGCTCGATAAATTAATGTAGATAAGGAAGGCCAGGATATGAGAGTCGAGGGGGCGGGGAAGGCGTAGGCGAGGACTTTATTTCGCGAGCCGTGAAGAGCTCGTCTCTTTTACTTTTTATTTTCGAATTGAATTTTCGCGAGCCTGAATTTATATACTCCGGCGCGCATAATTGAATGAATAATTCATCCCGCGACGGGTTTTCCTCCAGAGTGACCCCCGCGATATTTGACGTTATTATACGCGAAATATAATGGATCCTTCGCTGTCGCACAGTTCGAGAGTGTATATATATATACGCGGAGAGAGCTGGCAATGCATTCGTAAACAAGCGCGGCTTGATCGGCCGCGATGAATTTGCAGCTTCGGCGCTTTATAATGTATTATTTTATGTTTGCATGGATTTTACTCGGATGGTAAAAAAATTTACGAGCGCGGGCCTGTCCGCGCAGTGTATTCGGCTTTACGGCGGGCTTTTTATTCAGCCCTTTCGTTAACGCCGCCCCTTGCGATCGGTTTTTGCCGTGCGCAATTAATGCAGAGCAGTGTTGGGTAGTGGCATGTTTTTTTTACTGCTTTTTAAAAGAATTGTGAGGATGTAGCTTGAGTTTTGAAGGGCGCACGTATGAATGCAAATTGTTTGGTAATATGTTGGTGGTATGTTATAAAAATTTTCTGGAATTTAATACGAGTTTGGAAGAATTCTGATGAAATTCTGTACGAGTTTTCTTTTAGAATAATATGAAATATTAATTTAATAAATAAACAGTCGGGCTCGCTCGCGCGGAGTTTATATTTCGAAATTCGAAAAATATAAATGATTCCATATAGAAATGGTCCGTATACCCAAAAGGCTCGGGAAGCCAAGAACGCTTTTTCCTTTGCCCGTTTTTATAGATGGCCGGCGTTTGATCAATTTTCAGGCATCTGAATATTTGACGCACCCAAGAGACTTTTTTCCATTTTCAAACGCTATCCGCAGTTTTCACGTTTTCTCTAAAATAAAAATCATTTTTCAGTCAAAATAAAGTTTCACCCAAAAACATTAAAATCAACAGCTACCATCCACCAAAAACATCAAACCCAACACCAATCCAAGAACCATTCCTCTCCACCCTCCCCCCTTCCAAAAACAAAAGGCCCCGCGTTCTTCAACTCCTCGCTCCAACTTAGCGCAAAAGTCAATAAGGGATGCAAAAAGCGCTCCGCGGGGGGCTGCGCCAGGCAGACAAGGACGAAAGCACAAAGGGAAAAGGGGCGTCGACGAAAGAGATGCACAAAGAGGGGGAGCATAGTCGCTGGCTGCTGGCGTCGGCGCTTTCTTCTGCGGCCCGATAAGAGAGCGCCGGGCGCGTGAACGAACGAACGAGTTTATCTCGTGCACGCGTGATTAACCGGTGGGCCACTAAATCATCGATTATATTCTCGTTAGGAGCCGCGCGCGCTCTTTTCTTCTCTTTGTAATATAATAATCCGATCCGGTCGGGTGAGAAGCCTGGGAGAATGACTTTTGCCGGGATTGAAGATGGGTATCTGTTTTAGGAGAGAAATGTAAGGGGAGAGGGGTGGAGTTGTAGAAAAATATACTTGTCAAAGTTGGAATGAAAAGATTGGGAGTTGTAATTTAATGGCGTGTCGTAAATCGCGGCTGTTATCGATTAATAATGAAAAGGATAACGTTTGCTAAGAGCGCTGTATAAAACAAGGTGGAAGAATATTTTGTGTAAATATTAATCGGTTGTTAGTTGCCGAGAATCAGCACTAAATCATCGATCGATACTTAATTTTACGGTCCTGTGTAATAGTTCTCGACTAATCTCGTGCCCGAAGCCCCCCCTCTATAAATTCCAAAAACCCTGCGATTTGACTCAATGAATGTTGCTTACAGCCCATAAAGCTCGTTCCGAATCGTAAAAGCGCTTTTAAATTTTACACGCGCTCGCCCATAAATTCCGCAAGTTTATTAATTTTTGATCGACAGCTGACTCGCTGCTCGCTTCCAGCGACGCAAGAAAAGAATGAAAAAAAAAGAAAAAAAACAAAGTTATAAATGACGTTTCCGGCTTGCGCGCAAAAATTTTTCGAAATGAAACTTGCAGCCGCGGTGCTCGCGTCTGCATGTTTCCATAAACGTAATGGAATACGGAATTTACCTCCGCCGTCGAGTTGCAGTTTCATTTCGGCTGTATACACACACGTATATCCGTTCTCGCTCTGAGCAAAGCGCAAAAGCACACACATTTAAAGTTTCGCCGCAACGTCGCACTAGCTAGTGTGTGTGCGTACCTTAATAAAGGCACCTGCGCGTGTAAGCTTAAATATTGTGTCGGGGCCGAACAAAAACTGTACTGACAAAATGATTGCTTGTCTTTCCTTTGACGGATACGCGTTGGAAATGTCGACGATTCGTTCGGGGTGTTTTTGAAAATTTTTGTTAGTTGGCTGGATTGGTAGAGTGATAGATGGGGTTTTGTAACAAAATAGCGGAGTAAACTTTTGCGTGTCACTGATTTCAGGTAAAAAAACAGTCCTCTAAATTGGTTAATGCTTTTTTTGCCTGTTAATGGTTTGCCTGATAAATGATATTGTATAATTGAATTAATCCAAGTAGAAATTTAATTAATTAATCAAAATCGTTCAATAACTTCAATAAGCCCTCACTGAGAACTAATTGCCACAATTATATATGTAAATAATAAAGGCAACTAACTAAGGCTTAACTCGAGCTTATTTAATTTTATGCTCGAGCATAAATGACATTATTCCTGTTGAATCGACAGGTAAACACCTGTTATCTTATTTTATTAGTCAGCACCTATGGTACTTATGAATTACTCGTAGTCATTGGGCAATAGACCAATTTATTACATGAACAATAGAAGGCTCGACCGCAAAATTTGCATTACTTGTTTACGGTTTCTGTAATCAAACGGCCAATCCGTAAACATTGTAATTAATCACTTTCGCAACTAGCTTGTTGATTCTATGCTGTTTACAACCTCGAATCCATACACCGAAAGCCACCCACGCTCGCAATAAAAATCTAGGCCACTCTCCGCACCCCCAACCCTCCCCGCAACCCCCAACATAAAACGAGCGCCAAAAACTATAACCTACTCCAAAATAGGGGGATATTCAAAAAATTTAATATTTTTCGGAATATCGCGCGAAATTGCGCTCTTAATAAATAATATCCTCCTTCCCGGGACAAATTCCCATCTTCCGGGGGGCGAATCTTCCCCCTACTTCTGCTCTCGCTCTCTGGATAGATAAATCACAACCCGAAACGATCAACGTCGCGCGACAACAGCAGCGACTGTGTGGCTGCGGCGGCACGAACCCCCCTTTTGCCTCCCCCCGCCACCCCTTAAACGCGTGCGTCACGACGAGAGCGGGGCAAAAAATTTCTTCGGACTCGGAGCTGAGGCTAAGATTGAGAGCAGCGGCTGCCGGAACGGTGTACGCTTTTTTGCCGATTCTTCGGATGAGGCAAATGTCCGGGGTTTTTTTCTTGTTTGAGGAAATTTTTGGACGCTGAATTATATGTTGACTTTTTGAGTAAGTGAGTGAGTGGTAATCTGATTTTATTTGGGAAAATATGTCAGGGGTTATACGAATATTACAATGTTTTATAAGTATTTTATTTTATACTATACAGTCTTCTACAGACTATTTTATACTATACAGTCTTCTACAGACTATAAAACTCTTATTGATATGAAACAATGAAAATAAAAGCTAAAATAAAGATATACTTTTATCTTCAATACTACTAAAAACCTTTGATCGCTAATTTTCTACTGCCAGTATTTCGAGCAAACTATTCCGAGCTAAGACTACATCCACTTTCACCGTTACACAACCCGAGCTTTTATCTTTAATTTCCTCCCATCGCTATCTCTCAACATCCATTACAAATTTAAATTCACACTCGGCAAAGGCAAAAGCGCAGACTTGCGTATAAATCACCGGCGATAAACTCGATGAAAATTCAAAAAGTTTCCTCCATTACCTCTCAAATCGAATCAATTTAGCCGATACAGCCCCGCCGTAATCCCAGCAGACTGTCACTTTGATTTAGGAGATAACGTAATAAAAGCCGCTCTCCTGCTCCACCTCGCAAAAAAAGAAGTGGGGGTCGTCACAGATAGACGTCTAAGCCGGAGAACTCCCGGTCTACCTAATCATTTTTCTTAACGATCCTCGCAGCTCGAACGCGAAAGAGGCGGTGGCGATGATGTCAAGAGTAATTTCCTACCCCTCGCTCGCAAACGACGACTCGAACTAATGATCTTGACCTTTTCCACGTGCACTCGCGCAAGCAGCGCCGGCTTTTTTTCCTATCGCGACAGAGTCATCGGCTCTCGGGCCAATCGGTTTATCGGAGAATGCTCAGCTCTTTTTTTTTTATCGGGGGGCACGGGTAAAAAAATTCGAAGGGAATTATTTTAATCAAGAGAGCGCCGGGCTCGCGAAACTTTTTCCTGCGGTCCGATATATGTACGTTTATAAAAAGTTGATCGTCAAATTTTTCGCGCTCGCGCACCCCACACATGCACAGCGGGGGGGCCGCTGGATATTTATTCGAGCATCCCTCGTTCCTTTTATTCCCGAGGCCAATGAATTCGGAATTTTCATGAAAGTAACTTCCGCTAAAAGCGGCCAGTTATTGCAGCTTGCGGTGGACTCGCGGCCCGGGCGAGACGATAAAATATTACGTTAATTATAAAATATCTGGCCGCGTATATACCACGGAAATTCATCCCTTAAAAGCCAGGCGCGAATTCTCCGCAAACAAAAGAGCCCCAGCCGGCTGAGATCGATTTCCAACTAAAATGGCAGTTCGCGTTTCGACCATAAAATTCCTATGTAAGAATCTCTCGCTCTTCTTCCGGCTCTCCCTCCTTTTTAAACGAGCTACTTTGCGCGCTCGGCCGCCGGGGTCGTACGTCGCGCGTTAAAGAATGATGTTCGCCGGCGAGCTGCAGCCTGCACGGGAGAGAAACTTGGTATTCGGCGACGCATACCGGCGGGCCGGGGTATTAAAAAAATCATTTTCTTGAATAATGAAAGGCGCGAGGAGCGCGCTCCGGATGCGCCCGGGTAATCGCCGAGCTGTGGAATAAAATCGGGGATGGGGATAGGGAATTGCGGGAGCGGTGATGAACGGGATTGTTGATGATGCCGGTGTAATGTATGTGAGCGGTGAGCGGGGGGGATGGGAATAATGAAATTTATTTCCCTGGAAATAGGGATGTTTGAGCGTTTTAATCAACGAAATTAATTGTATTTGAATTTATTAAAACGCGAATTTGATAACGGGAATAATTAACGGCGAGGAAGAGTGAATGTAAAACACCGGCAATTAACCCAGATGTATACGCGAAGCCAAATAACAGGCATTAGTTTTATAAAATACAGCTTGTAAATAATTCTTCAATTTACGCGGATCCAACAATACGTTTTAAACATGAAGCTTTGTTATTATAGACCGCTCGTAAACAAATTCCCTCTCGAATTTTTTCCCCCCGCGAAAGAGCCACAACATTTCTCCCGCGCGACGAGCACTCTAACTAAGCATCCCTCGCAATTTCCGCACAAAGAGAGCGGCCAAAGCAAACTGATTACACGCTCGTATTCCTCGAGTCCACAATAAAATCACTGCGCCTCTCCGCGGGCAATTTTTTCTTTCTCTCCCGCGCGGCCACAACAAAGCCCCCCTCCTACGCGTCGCGCAGTAGTCACAGGCAGAGTTTTGTCAGCCACGCGCGCTCGCAACAATAAAACCCCTCTCAAACTTTGCGCAGGGCGCCGATACACGAATAAAAAGGGCGAAAACTAAATTTCCCCCGTAATCTAAAGAGGGTAAACTCGCAGAGTATAAATTACAGCCTGACCGTGCAATTCCAACAGCGCGTCAGAAATTCAGCGCTCCACATACATACACCCCCGCGCATCCCCATTGTTCGGTGCCTCGCGCATTGTCTTTTGACTGACTCGCGATTCGCCTTCCCTTTCGACTAGCGGCCTATCTTACCGCCTGGCGTACCTAATGCTCGGCGCTCGACGTATATACGCGAGCGCGAAGCGAAAGCATTATTGCGTTTTCTGCGGGGGTGGGCCTCGCGTGCTCGAGTTTCAAAGAGGTAGGAGCTTTGCCGGGGGAGTAGTGTGTCTTAAGGTGGCTCAACCGCGAAAGTCTTGCTCCAAGGAACTTGATCCGCCGGTGCGTTTCTGTTGAAAATCATTTGAAATGTAGTAGCGCCACTCGGGAATAAGTGCTTTTTTGAAGGGGATGGCGGTGGATACACTTGCAGAGGGTGTAAGGTTCGTGGGTGTGGATTTAATCGGAATTTTGATATTTTTTGTCAGGTTTGATTTCAGCAAGCTACGACATTCGTAGGCCATTATTATTTATACGCAGGTAGATATCCCGCAACAATTCCGTAATAAAGCTCACGACACGAGCCGGCCCACCAGGCATAAATTTTCATAAATTACCGAGATCCAGCGCGCTTTTCGGATACATAATGAAACTACTCGAGTACAAGTCGAGTGGCTGAGCGTACGTTGATCTTTTCGTAATATGACAGCTGCTGCTGCCTCTGCTACTCCGTTCTGCGCTCCCAGCGAAAATGTTACACGATGTTCCTGTTTCAACTGCGCGCGGCGCTGGATTTGATATTGCGCGTGTAACGTCTCGCTTTCCGGAAACGTAAAGCGGTAAATTATACATTAGCGCGCGAAGCGTTAATTTAACATTCGTCACGCGAAATTAAAATCAGGCGTCAGGTTATTTCTGGGTAGGCGCGCGGCTTGAGAGATGTATAAAATATTGGCGATGTGCATGGTTAATGAGGATATTTTGCGAGGAGGGTAACAATACTTAAGTAATGAGGGATGATGACCTATTTTGGTTTGGCACAAGATGAAGCATCTTTCAATATTCCGCTGCTCATTAAAAAGCTATATACAGGGGAGGCTTATTAATGAAAATGTTCCCTCACTACTAAGCCTGGAAATTTGACTTAAGACGTCTACGATGAGTAAGTTGCATCAAAACTTGCTACGAAGGCTCATTAAGCTGATGCGAAAGAAATTTAATATTCTTTTTGAAATGCTAATTATTCAGTTCGTTATTAAAATCCCATCGATACTATAATGCCATTATTTTAATTATATTCCGTACATTTACTTCTCGAATATTCAACGCTAAAATATTAAAGAACAAAAAAGTATCATTAAATCAAAAGTAACTTTATACCCAATTCATTCCATTCCCCTACCATCCAATAAATCACACCCATCCTCAATCTCCAAAACCCAAACTCAAAATTCCAAAAGCCACCAAAACTCCCTGCCATCAAAACCCAATAAAACAAAAGACACCCAACCCCGGCGCAATATTAAAAAATTCCTTCAAAACTTACCCACTCGATTCTCCCTTCTCCAAATATTTACAAACTTAAACCCTCCCCGCAGCAGCCCAGCCGCAAAAAAAAAGAACAAGCCAAAAGCTGCAGCGGCCGCATGAAAAAGGTTCTCGAAAAAGTACGCTCGCAATTTACCCGGCAACGCAGTACGTATTGCCGTCGTTTGTTTCGAAACTCTCCCCGAGCCTCCCACGCAATTATGCGCGCGCTAACCCCAGGTGCTGCTCGAGAAGGCGCAAAGCGGCCCGGTAATCGTTTGTATATAGAAACTCACTTAGACAAGGTAACGTCTCATCTACATAATTCAATTAGCGGGCGAGCTGCCTCTTTTCTCGCTGTAGTAGCAACGAGCCGCTGGGTATATAGATCGGCTGGCCTTTAGGGGCGAGTGCATCGATCTGATTTGTTTTCTTCCGGGTGTATAGGCGGCGTTTAAGGCGGCTCGCGCAAAATTTAGCGCTCTGCGCCTGGTTTGCCGCGCGCTTTTGTTTTGTTTTCTTCTGGCCGCGCCGTGTGTTTTATGAGAAAAATCGATCCCGGCCCCGCGCCCTCGCCTGGGATTCCTTTGGACGTAAACTATTGGTTTATATAGCTAATTCGGATTGATCGAGATTCCGGCTTTATTAGAAAATAAATTTTACTTTTTTTCTTTAAACTTGTTTCTGCGGCTGATTTATCTGCGACGTATCAGCTGAGGAGGTGAAAGATTGTTTTATCGATAATTTGTGATTGGATCGAATTAATTTTTGCGATTGATGACGACAATTTGAGCATATTTATACCGATGAGTTTGGAACACGATTAATATTGGTTGATTAGAAAATTAAATAGGCCCTAAACAGGGCCAAACTAGGTTGCCTAGTTATTAATGTAATTGTGGCAGCAAGTTAGCTTCTAATTAGGCCCTAGCTAGGGACTATCAAAAGTTGAATAATTAGGTCTGACTAATTAATTCTATTCGGGTGTTAAAAGCTACGGTATATGTGATTATTTGCTTACGTTTTGTTTTATTATTTTGATTTATACACAAAAGATAACGTAGTGTAATTAAGGTCGTAGCAAGAACTTTTAGATATATCTACTATTATTTTTACTCTGAACGTAGTTTTTCTTATAAATTCAAGCTGAAAGTTAATTTAATTACATAAACAATTTCATCAATTTATGTATTTTAACAAATTTGTTTGTTGTACGCAAATTTCGCACGCTCATACAAACATGTAGTTAAAGTTTTATCAATTTGTAAACGTTGTGTACTAAATTCAAATAAAGCGTAATCCTACATAATTGGATAAAATTTTATAACCCGAAACACATTAGCATATTATCCATTTATTATAAAATTGCTGTAGATTTTTCCGATGTTTTCAATTTCAGCAAGAAAGATCGCAGATAATTCAAATGAGCGCGATATTTTTCATCCGAAAAATTATGAAATTTTCCAATGTATAGCGAGATTTTCATGTTGATAAACGACTTCCAAGTTCTTTCAGACCGCGCGCGGCGTATCTTTAAATCTCCACTGTCGTACAAAGCCATTATCCGATACGAAATCTATAATAAGCAGGTTAAAAATGGCATTTTCCCCGTAATTTGCTTTCTTACGAGAGCACTGAACGGTGATTTGTATACGCTTTACGACTGCTTAAATGCTTTCTTCAAAAATTTTTTCCTACTCCAACAATCAAATATAAATCAAGTCATTAAACTAATTCGCCGCGAATAAAAGCGCGCCCGAGATATCCAATCTCTCCTCCAAACACGATTTTTCCCAAAGACCCAATTCAGCCCGCTGCTCGTGCTTCTTCCAATTATATCCGTCCACAAACCCCGGAGCTTGCAAGCTCCCAGCTGGAAACTCCCCAATCAATCGGGAGCCGGCTCCAAATCACA
>JAPYZB010012712.1:0-10742 GCA_030522745.1 Eupelmus kiefferi | reverse complement strand
CAAATTCCACTCTTTTTAATGGCTTATCTTTAATCCTTACATCTATTGTATTCGGGACACTAGTAATATAGTTGCCAAAAGTTAAAAAAACAGTTTTTGTAATAGGAATATTTATTTTAAAATATTTAGAAAGATCAATAGTGAATCATCGTAAAAGTTAGTCAGAACCTTATATTCTATTTTCAAAATCATAAAGTACCGATTTTTCAAAATATAATAAAAATGGATTTTTGTTGGAAGACGGAAATACCATTTGGGATTTCTTTCAGAAATCTCATTTCACGTTCAAAAATATCACTTCCAACGAGAATTGCGAAATTATTAATACTTATATTTATCAATATTATTTGAAATTGTTAATGTTACGCTAATTTCAATTATATTTATAATCATAAATCTCTAATATTAAAAAGGTTCGAGGTTTAAAAATAAATTTAGCAATTCAAGATCAATATCTGTGATTCTGAACTTTTTCCACGGAAATCAGATTCCAGCCTTATCTAATACACCGGGTAAACAAATAGTAAATTATGTAATAAGGGACAAAAATGAGCTATTTTAACCGAGCAAGCATCTAATATAGCTCTTCTTTTCTTGGTACATATATTTTTTAATAAGAGCATAATAGGGCTTTTTTACGCATCTTATGATATTAAATAAAAAAAGAATAAATATTTGAATTTGTAAACCACTTAATTGAAAAGAAGCGGGAAAAGAAAAAACAGGAAAAGATTTTGACGCGGGTGAAGAAAAAGCATAAGTATTTTCCTCCTCAAACGTATGAGAGCGAAATATTCACTTCGCGCACAAGTCTCGAATTTCATTTTTTACTGTGAGGGTCAAAAAATCATGATTGAAATTGAAATTTTGAGGTTAAAGTGGTTATGAAACTAAACTTTTTTAAAACAACTTCAGCGTAAAACCATTAAGCAGTAAGCTCCCAATCCAACTAGCAAACAAGCCGAAACTCTATCATTCCGCAAACGAACGGAAAAAAGCACCAGCCTCGTGAATCTCTCAGCAAGCCAGCTCTCCAGGTGAAAGGCTGTCGGCGCATCGCGCTTGTATGAATGGCGTTGAAGGCGCTAGGGAAAAATTGTTTTGCAAACTCTTCTCTCAGGCGCGAAGAAAGGATTCCTCCGGCGTACGCGCACGTGGCTGAGGAGGTAGATTGATGGCGGCGTCTCGGGACGATAAAGGAAAACGCGCCGTGGAGAGATTTTTTAATGGCGCGCACACGTGCCGCTGCAGCGATAAAAAAAAAATCGGTCACCGAGATTTACGATGTCCATCGGTCATCGTCGAACGCCGGCGAACTCTTGATGGGGGAGATTTTTTTCGGCTGGGTGACTGGTTAGCCTAGGTCGGTGATTAGGGAAATTGTTTCTCGAAGGCGGCTGCTGTTTGACTGATTTAAATCGTTTTATCGATTGGAAGTTTGTTGACTGGGATTCGCTTTTTGAATTAGCTTGTTTCGTTGGGAAAAGATTGATTTTTTAAATGTTTTTTTCTGTATTTATAAGGTTTGGAAAGAATGTTATTTGAAGATAATAAAATTTTCAAACAAATTTTATTTTTCTTCTTATGCATCTTTTTTAAATAGAAAACATTTGTCATTTCTTGTGTATTTAGATAATTATAAACTTATTTTGATTTGATTGTGAATTTTAATCTCCTACTTCTTACCTATATATCTCATTTACCTTTAATTTCACACATCGAGCATAAATAATTTTCTATTTTGTACATATGCATACTATTTGAGGATGTATATACAATAATTTAGATACATCAATCATTACGTTCATTTCACTGAAAACTTATTGTTACTAAATCTGTTTAGTGTTCTACAGCATTGATTCTCATTATGCGTACAATCACTATTATTATCAGTATTATATAATTGTATTATTACTATTATTATCATAAGTGAATATACATAGATGCCTTTTAGAATTTATGGTCTTTCACTTTAAATAATTATGAATATTGATCGTGTGCATTTGCATATACGATATAGTTTCATGCATCAAGTATATGATTATTATTCCAAAGTTTATCGCTTAAACGTTTTTTTGCAACATGTTTAAATAAACGAATGAAATTAATTAAAACTGCATAAAAAGTTAAACATTATTTTTCAGAGATAAAGCCTTGTTATTTATTAAATAAATTCCTTTTTAAATACACATAAAATATGCTAATTATAGTTTAAAATTATTTCAAATGCATCTTTCCGTCTCTTAAAATATTCATAGTATTTCCAAAGAAAGAAAAAACAAAAAAAATATCAAAGACAGACGACAGCTCATTAAAACAACAAAGCAGATCGCTATCAAACACAAACTTCAGCTTGTAAATTGCATCCGCGCAGAAAAAAAAACCACCACCGTCCCACAAAAAATTCCAAGCAGCCCCAGCACCCGTCCACCTCTAACTCTAAAACCAAGAGGGCCGTTACAGAAAAAGACGGCCGCTCGGCGCTCGATCTTCCAGGTCGGCTAGACCTAGACTAGATCGAAGCCGCCTGATAACGAACTAATACGGGTTACCGTGTAATCTGCATAATAATGGCTAGCTCTCACTTCGCTCCGTTATTGGTTCCTCGGCGGATTCCTCGGCCGCGCATACAGATTCAAAATTACGCGCTCGGCGAAGGCCAAGACGTATAAGCGCGTGACAATAAGACGACTCGATGCGCGCCTCGTGCGGCGGCGGCGGCGTCGTTATTCCGCTAGATTAGCCGGCGACGTGCGCCCTGGAGAGTGGCATTGTCGTGACGCTGTGCAATCCGCTGGAGGAGAGAATCGTGAATGGCTTGTGTGATTTTTCATGTAAATCGTGCGCTTAAAGAGTTGCGGGGAGATGGTGCATTGATTGGGATATTTATGGAAAAGTCGAATTTTGTTCTGGATGGGTGAAGTTTAAGGAGGCGTTTCTGTATCAGTAAATTTTGATTAGAGTCCAAAGTTTGCTGGAGAATTTAGTTTAACTGAGTGCAGGAAGTTGAAACTCGTACTTTGGGTTCCTTTCGCGTTTAGTAAGGCAGAAGTAGATTAGTTTGGTTCTGAATATAGCGGAGGGTCGAAAAGAAGAGCTATGCTGCTCTTATGATACGCGTAACAGGCTACCTAAGAAGCGCTGCATTAACTTCTGCAAATATATTAAATGGGTATTCTCAGAAGTGTTGCTGCTGTGACGTAACTGTTAGCATAATTTGTGTAACTTGTTATATAACAGTGTGCCGTGTGCAATGTATTTTTTTAAAGAAAAGCTGAAACAACAAATACTAAAATTTAATCGTTTATTATAAATTAAAATAATCTTATGAGAATTAATTTGATGAAATTATTCTAAATTTATTATTTATAAATAACAGAGTTTAATTAGTTTTCAACTAAGGATATACTTATACTTTATAATAATAGTATTACATAACTGTGAACTTATGCTAATAGTAGGCTTATGTCAAAACAGAGTCAAAACTTTTAAGAAAATAATACAATGTAGTAAAATAACTTGATAAAATTCAAATTTTAGGCACGTTGATGTTTCGGAGAAACTTTATAAATAAAAAACAAATATACATAACGATAAAAAATATAAAGTGTTATAGTAAATGTATAGCTTTAAAAATAAAAAAAAACTGTAATAATAATAACATTTAAAAAAAAAACTAAACGCTACCTTTTCAAAAACAACAACAAAATCGGATCAAATCAACGCCCTTAACAAACAAAAATCCGCAGCCGCAAAAAACAAAGCAACTAAAAACAAATAAAAAAAATAAAAATCCGCTGGCGAGCCACATTCGTCCCAATATCGCTCTAATTAAAAAATTTCCCCTCTCGTACCTAATTCAAAAGTAAACAAGACCCGGCTCGCGCTCTCGCGCGCGCTAATCATTATCGATCGGCCGGCCCATGAAATTCCGCAACTCAGCGAGCTATTAAAATAAATTCGACTGGCTCTCGCACGCTGAAAAATCAACGCAGAACAAACGAACGAGATAAACGCTCGGACGACCCGCCGCTAAAATCCTTAACGAACGCTCTTCCGTGTGTATCCAAAAAAAAAAAAAAAGCGCGCGCGCAGTTAAAAAAGAGTCAATTGATTCGACTGGCGCGCGCGCGGAATTCAAACGCACTCGGCGGGAATAAAAAACACGACCATCCGTTACGCGGAGAGTGTATTAACGCTGCACCTGTATACGTATACAACAGCGCGAAATCTCGAAGTTTAAGCCAGCGCGCGCGCGCGCGAGCAAAATAATGGGCCGCTTTATTAACGACGTTTAATTAGTGTCAGCCGGCTCGAGCGGGCGCGTGCTCCCTCGCTTTTCCTCTGTGCGTTGCGTAATCAACGACGGCCGGGTGTGCATGCAAGCTCTCCCTCTCTCTCCGTCTTTTTCTTTCTCTCCCTTTCTCTCGCTTGCTCTCTGTCGTTCTATCACAACGATCCCACAGAGAAGCTCGCCCTCTCGTTCTCCCTAATTCATATATACGCACGAGCGCGCTCACGAGTGTATGACCTACCCCTCTCTTATGTGTACCTTTTGTCCCGGTCCTCGGCGTCATGTAGAGCGCTCATTCGGATAGTTCGTGTAGGTGTGGCTCTTTAAAAGGGTATACGTGTGTAGGTAGTGGCGCCGAAATTTTCCGCCAGATAATTTCGGAGAAGTTGCCTATAATTTATTATTAGCCGTAACTTTTAACAAAGCCGCTTATTTTTTTAATATTATTACACGCTTATGGATTTTGTATATTAATTAATATTTTCTAGGGTACTAGTACTTTTTAGAAACAAATAATTTTATTATAATTTTTTATATAATTATTTAAATAAATCACATTACAATAAGTAGTAAGTGAATTTTATCCAAAACAGTAATTTCCTATTAAAAACGTAAATATACGCGAGTTGTGTCAACATTTATTGAAACACTTATATGTTAAATATATAAAGTTCGATTTCACACCCTGCGGATCTTGCCTGAACTTCAGCCCTGCATAATTTAAGCACAGCCAACTTCAAACGCAATAACTTGAGCAAACTAAACGTATTATCCAGCTTCATTGGTCTTACCATCTCGGACTCATTCTACTTGACTAACCAAAGCTTCAGCCTCTTTCACATCGCAGTATTAATTTCACCCATAAAAATCTATCAACTCCCCTAAGCGCGAAAACAACTTGCTTTTAAGCGCAGCTTAAAGCGATTCTCTTAAATTTAAGAATCCCGCTCTCGTTTTAACGTAAGAGCGCGTTTTCATTCTCCGCGCGCAGCTATATACGCACGTGCGTTAATGGCGCAGCTGGATCAGTGGGCCACTCGAGGCTCCGCACTCCTGGGCTAGACGCGTAATGACTGCGTGTACGAGTCGGGCTGAATAAAGGGAGCCTCAAAAAAAGAGTAGCTCGCGTGAACTTTAGTGCGGCAAGCTGCGGAGACGGCTATGTGGGCCAGAGTCGCTCGTCCACCGGCTGCTGTTCTACATACCCGAGGATTTTAAAATTCGCTTGGATTTGGCCGCTATTGTTCGGTTTGTCTTTTGTTGGGAGGTTTTTCTGTGTTTGATTATTTCGGTGAATTCTTTCTTTTTAGGTTGGGATTAGTAGAAAGGATAGATTATTTAAATTGTGAGCATTGAAAATATTTTAAAAGAGAGAAATCTGATGAGAATTTGAGAAATTGGTAATTTGAAATTTTTGAGTATTTATTATTAAAGCGATCCAATATATATCTTTTAAAAAATAGCGTTAAAAATGTATGTTGATGATAGAATTGATATATAAGCATTTTTGAGGATGTATTTTTAGAAAGTTTAAAAAAAAATGGTTAAGTAAACCGGTATATTCAAAAACATTTTAATAATACTTTGAATTTGGCGTTAAATATGGGCAATCCACAAAGCAAATATTAGTTCTAAAAATAATCCGAAATTATAATTTTCCCGTGAAGACATGAACAAGGATTAGTTGAGTTCACATGACTGAATATACAGAGTTATAATTTAACACAAATGCCCACTGCAGAAATGTGTTTAATCTTTTTTTCCGCGATGTCATCCTAATATAGCGCAGTACATTTTTCCATTTTGCAGTTTTTGCTACTTGTTAAAAAGATTAAGCATACGTTAACGAATGTACAGGTACACAACATTATACGCCACGCATATGTTTACTTCATTCAGCATAAATATACCAGTGTAATTTTCCTTGCAAAATAAAATGTTGGTTTCTCCATTGCCCCGAAAAACGAAATAAAAAAAAACTGACAACACGCCGTGTTTGCAATACTTGTTTTCATTTCAGAATTTAAAATACGACTGCACAAAAAGAAACAACATCCTTCAAAAAACTGTGACGCCCTCAAGAAAAGACCTTCTCTCCGAAAAAAAGCTCGCACGATTCAAATCAAGCACGTACTCAGCCGCCTTTCGCACGAAAAAAACGCCCACACACACACACACTTAAAAATCCAGTTCTTTCTCCGAAAAACGCAAAAAGAGCCGAGGTAAGAAAACCACAGGCCGGGAAGACGAAATGGCGCGGAAAAAGGCGCGCGCCTCTTACCTTAGCGCAAAGCCCGCGCGAGTCGTCGCATTTGCATCGCGGCCGCGTCGCGCAAACAACGCGCCGCTAAAATAAAACGAGCCGGCGCGCAGTGGTAGAGCTGCCGGTTTGACCCGGCGCGGCCTACATACGACTCCCTCTCTCTCTTCCCCGAGCGCATTAAGTCCCAGAGAGGATTCTTGCTCGGCCCCGTTTTCCCGCGTTTGATCCTGCGCGCGTTTCCCTCCTTGTTTTCTCTTTCAATTTTGCGTTCTCGTGACGCTCGCGATATTCCTTTGCCGCTGCGACGGTTAGCGCGGCCAAAGTTACCCCGGTTTCTGGCTGCCGTTGGCCCTTTGTTGGAATATCGAGGGGGATTCGAAGTGTGCTTTTCGAGTGGGATTTTGCTTTGTAACGAGGCGGACTTTACGGAATTGGCGAAAAGCTCGCACTTTCTTGTTGCCTGCTTGGCGATTTTATGGAGTGGGGGGTTTAATATTTTCGAGGGCTTTTTATATGGTGGGGTTAATGTTTTAACGGGGGAATTAAAGTTCTGGTTTAATTAAACAAAGTCCTGATTATTGAGTCTGTGATTCAATTGTTTCCATCGAGTTATTGCCATTTCGCAGTGATTTAATAAGGAACTTTAACAAAGTTAAATTCTTTTAGTTCAGTTAAACCTCGCTAATTTTCACTGTAGAGTTAATGCTATTATCATCAATTGACTAACTCTTCCTTTTTACCTACATTTTATACATTAGTAACTTTAGAAAATATTATATATGGCAAAAAGAAGTTCACTGAAAATTTGAGTTAATAAATTTCGATTTAAGAGCTTTTACATTAAAAGTGCCATATTTTAAGTTTTATCATAAAGTTCAACTAGTTTACTAGAGCTAAGAATTCGCTCACTTAAAATTGTAAAAAATTTTCTTCGAATTTTCTACAACTTATGACCATTATTAAAAATGCGCATGATTGAACAACATACTGCATTCAAATCCACGTTACTTTTTGCATCTAAAAATATATTGAACCACAAACTACCGTCTTAACATCAAAACTCGGCCTCCAAACCAACAGTGTAAGCAATCCCCCAAAAATCAGACAGCGACAATCAACGACATCTAATTCCCTTATCCGTGCCCCAGTTAAACCGCGGCCGGCCAAACAACTCCCTGTGCCCAAACAAAAATTTGATACTCCCGGGCTAAAATATTTCGCTTACGACCAAACGAAATTCCAGCTCACTCACCCACTTACTCGTCTTCCTTCCCTCTCTCTCTCTCTCTCTCTCTCTCCGGCATAATTTCTCCCTCTCTCTTTCTCGCAGTCGCTCCATTTCCATCCGACTAGGGTGGAAAGGCGCCGCTCTCTCCATTTCCCTCCGGCGACCCTTTGGCGCCGCTCTCGATTTTTTCGCTCGCCCCGAAGAGGCTTTCCGCGTGCGCAGCTCATCCGCCGCTTCCTAACTTCTTCGCGCGGCGGACTTTTTCAATTTTTACAGCCGCGAGCCGCGAGGTACCTTATTTCTGGAGGAGCGAGCCGAGTGTTTTAAGACTAATGGCTTTTCGGACAAATTAATTGCTTTTCAAGCTGTTATTAATTACCGGGACGCGCGGCCGGATGGCTCCGGGGAGTGATATTATTTCGCGCGGACCCACGGAGGAGGCGCCTTTTTTCCGCGAGGCCCGTATAAGTAATAGGTATTGGCTTGAGCCTTGGAAGAGTTATTTCGCAGCGTTGCAAATGGATGTCGCGCTAATGTATTGGTTTGATTATGGAGCTTTATTGAAACATCGACGTCGGTAGTTTATTTGAGTAATAGCGGCTGGTTTTACTCGGGGGCCGGGATGGATGGTTTGCGATCGATTGCAAAAATGCATCAAACAATTTACTGAATTAACGCTGTGTTATCGTATATTACGAAAAAGCTAAATTGCCGAAAAATAAATCTTTTAATGCCGAGCGAAAATCCGAATGCCTGAAATTCGTGCGCGCTGAAAATATTTTGATTTACAAATAAACGTAGAGGTAATTTGAATTAAAATCAATTATGCGAGTGTGCTTTATTACAGTGTCAATTAAATTTTTTAATTTAAATATAATTTAAGCCTAAATTGCGGTAAATACTTTGAAAGCGGCATTTATTAATTTTTCACTATAATGTTAATTAAAGTCGCGACAGTTTAATGAATTCTTCAAATTTAAAAGTTTTATCTTTTTATTTAAATTTAAATTTAGCATACTTGTGAATTGTAAAATAATATACCGAATTTGTTAAGCAACACCAAGAATTCTGTATCAATTAACAAATTTATGTGACTTATAAAAATACTCAGGCTAATAAACAATGTAAATTCATAAATTCGCAAATCATTCAAATATTAAATAAACTAATCAAATATTCAATACCAGCTTCCAAATAAATATTTTCAAAACAGAGCGAAATATTTCAACAGACTCAGCGCGTCTGCTCCGTGCAAAGCTCTAAACAAGCCGTCCATTAGCTCGTAAAATTAGCGCGATTCTGAAAGACGAGTGGCGAGGGCGAGAATAAAAGGAAAAGACAGAATTAAAAAATAACGCCGAAAGCAAAGAAGAAGAAGAGGAAGAAGGAAAAGAAGAAGAGAAACCTCCCATCTCCACACTCCTTTCATCTCCTTGTTGGTCTTCATCCTCCTTGGTTTTCTACCTTTTTTCTCCCCTCCAAGACGCGTGGCTCTCCTCTTCTGTGTCGTCGCGAAGCTCGCCCCGGCAATTATCCTTCAGGCAGTTTTCTACTTAGTTGGCTCTCTTTCGTTGCACGTCTTCTCTTTTATGTACTCCCCCGGCCGGGTGACTAGGATAAAAAGATTCCAGCGCGCTTTGCTTTTTTCTCGCGCGAGGCCAGGTGTATACATCACCACGGCTACTTTCGCTCTTGGCTTGGCGCCTTCTTTATTCGGGAGCGTCGAGCCTCGCTAGAGAAAATCTAGGCCTCGATTGGCAAGGAGCTGCTTGAAGAGTGGTCTCTAATTTCAAATTGACGGTACATGAGTTTTGTTAAAACAGTCTCTTTATATTGATATTCTTTACAGTATTTATTGTTTTTTAACATGCTTTTATAATTTATTAGATAACTTTCACATAAAAAATTTGGAAGAGGTTTTCAATTTAAATATAATTTGTAAAAATTTATAATTGTTCTAAATTTAAATGAAGTATTTTAAATCAGCTTATTAAAAAGTATCAATTTATCATTAATTTGAAATTCGTTCTACTTTCTATCAAAGGGCAAAGCTCAAATACAAAATGTAAGCGTTTCTTGGTACATTGCATAAAGTATCCAACTCGCATTCGAGGAAAATCTTAAGCTTTGGTATACCTTGGCGTTAAAAAGTGAAGGGTCTTATTCACGCTAATTAGTACAATATTAGCTTTAGCTCGGTCATGAAGATTTTAAAGTACTTTCACCTAAGATTGTTTTAATTTTCTTGTTAAAGGAAGATTATCCTCTTCAGCGTTTCTGATATACTATCGCTGAACTTCAAAACAT
The DNA here is from genome assembly GCA_030522745.1 of Eupelmus kiefferi. Lineage (NCBI taxonomy): Eukaryota > Metazoa > Arthropoda > Insecta > Hymenoptera > Eupelmidae > Eupelmus > Eupelmus kiefferi. The sequence goes on along the minus strand of JAPYZB010012712.1, from coordinate 650 downwards.
TTTTAATAATTAAGATAATGTAGCGACCAATTTAATTAATTAGTGAACTTTTACGGAATAAATATACCAACTGTTGTATTAAAAATGAAATAAAATTTTCAATCAATGTATTAATATATAGAGAATGATGTTAAAGTTGCATAGTGGTAAAATTTTTACAAAAGGTATACTAAAAACTATCTGTTATTGCCGAGCCTTAGTAATATCTAAACAAATACTACTTAAACTCTGATCAAATCTCTAACTTAGTAAGTAACTTTTTTAAACAATAAAAGTTTGTACTTATTTTAAAAAATTAAAATTATTTAATAAATCATAAGAAAATCATAAGATGGACAAAAAAGTATCAGTATTATTTCATTATAAGTTAAACGTAAAATATTTGTTTAGTAGAAGAATATAAATGAATATTAGATGTACATAAATATCTTATGAGAACTTAAATAATATTTCTTAGTTTAGTAAAACTAAGCTGATAATATAAAATTTGTATGTATTTAATAACAAAATAATTATACTTATTTTCTCAAGTATTACTTTTTCTTGTACATATAATAGTACATTATGCAACAAGGGAGTAAAGTCGCAGATTATTCCCGCGGGTAGGCTTGCTGCCCGAGCGGAGCGAGGGCAGTAATCACCCGAGGGAA
>JAPYZB010012708.1:0-10594 GCA_030522745.1 Eupelmus kiefferi | reverse complement strand
CCTGTAGACGATGTCCAGGTGTCAGGATTGCCCCCAGGTCGACGTGACACCATCAACGAGGAAGTGCACCAGGTACTGATCAAAATAACCAAAAATGGTTAAAACTCCCTGTAGACGATATCCAGATGTCAGGATTGCCCCTAGGTCGACGTGACACCATCTACGAGGAAGTGTGCCAGGTATTATCCCGGTAGACGATGTCCAAGTGTGAGGGTGACCCCCAGGTCGACGTGATACCATCTACGAGGAAGCGCACCATGTGCAGATTAAAATAACCAAAAATAGCCGAAACTCTTTGTAGACGATTTCCTGGTGTCAGGATTACCCCCAGGTTCTCGAAAATCATCTACAAGGTAGTTTACCTAGTGTTAAAAAACTATATGCAATAATAAAAAAGCGGCAGTTGGTCCAGTCCTAGAGATCAGCAGAAACAAAAAAAAAGTGACACATCTTATGGAGAAAAAAAAAGTCGGAATTCTCTGCTTTAATATAAAGGTCTATAATATTACTCATATAAGCTTATTTAATATTCTGATACTAGTATAAAAATCGTCAACCTAACCTACCTGTTAATGACGAGGACGTCCTTCAACTTAGACCGGGAGGATTTATATCTCCGAGCTCTTTTCGGTGAATGCAGTTGAACGCTCTGAAGACAATGGAACAAAGAATTTCAATATTTATCATCGATGGCTTTCGCATCGGCGAGTAGTCATCGAAGAAGTCTGTAAAGATCTCTCATTGAAAAAGTGTTTTTACAACACGTGCATGAAAAAGGCCCTTTTTCGTGCATCAGAAATGAACGGAAAGTTGAATATTTCTATGCAACGGGATGGAAATTTTCTCTCCCGCTGCAGCGGGAGAGAAAATTGTTCCTTCCCGCCTCTTGAAAATAGTCAAAATTTTGCATCTTAAATCTTTTAAAATTATTTTTAATACATTTTTTTTTAAAAATTCAAAAATGTTGTAAAATTTTGAAAATTTTAAAAAATTTTTTGATAAAATTCGAATATTTTTTTTTTTTTTGAAAAATTTCCAAAATTTTAAAATTTTTGTTTCTAAATTCGAAAATATTAAAAAATTTTTTGAAAAAACTCGATAATCTTTAATAAATTCAAAATTTTTGAAAAAATTCACTGTACAACCTACGATTTTCCATCCCTTTTCTGTGCATAAATAAGGACCTTTACATGCTCTTGTTAAAAATAGCACAGTGTTTAACAAGTTGAACAATATACTACGTTTGGACAATCCTCGTCTGTTTGGGCGATCCTCATCCAAGCGGCCTCTCTGGTCACACCCTTTCCTCTCGTAGTGATTCGCGGGAAGCGCCGATGATGCTGAGGATCGGAGGACGTTGCCGTGCGATTCCTACGTATAATCTAAAAACGCGACTACGTGGATAGGCCGGAGGCAGCTTCGCGTGCAAATCGATGGTAAGTTATTATGTTCAATTGTGTTAAGTTGCTCGTAGTATTTAAATATATAGTAAGTGTCTAAGTACCGAATTATACAGAAATGTATATATTGCGTATGTGGTACGGAATTCGGGAGTAAGAATGCGTACGACAGCCAGAAGCTTGCTACCTCTCAAGCAGTAAACACATGTGTACACTTCGTTCCAATTATGTAACTTACATACTGTATAAGTGTTTATAACGATTTGTATTCAAGGTAAATAAATACCTAAATCTTCCTACTTACTACCTACAAACATAACAGTGGCGACGAGGAATCATTTGAATTACGCAGCAAAGTGCAGAAATTAAAATTGCATCCAAGACAGTTTCGCATTGATCGCAACATTAAGGAAATTTGTTTTTTTTTCACAAGATTACGATTGCAGTGGCACTTCGAACATTACTAAGCGAAAAACTATCATACTTCAAAGTGAAAATACAACTACTGCTACATAGTGAAATTCGCTGCTCGAGATTAATCTGTGTTTACATAAAAGTGTAAGATATCGAAGTGCAAAATGACCAACACAACGAACTACACCTACTACAACTACTACGACGTCAATAAGTACGGTTTTTACTATCGAATCGTACGACAGTCCAAATTTCGCTGAGACAGATGGGTCAAACTTTTAGAAGGAGCGTACGAAATTTTCGACGTCACTACAGAAGCTTCGAAAAAGCCGTATCTAGTTTACTACATGGAAGCAGATCTATACGATCTGCTGTGTGATAAATTAGCACCAGATAAACCTACATTCGAAACCTACAACGAATTGGTGACCATTATGAAGCAGTACTACAGTCCGGCACCATTGGAGATCGCGGAAAACTACAGGTTTTATCAACGGAAACAACAGGAGGGAGAGTCAGCCCAAGAATTTCTCACCGCGCTTCAAAAACTGGCTATAAACTGTAATTTTGGTACGTACCTAACTACCGCGTTGCGAAATCAATCTACTTTCGGATTGCGCAGTGAGCGAATTCAAAATCGTTTGTTAGAAACAAAAAATTTAACGAACGAGTCTGCGCTCGAAACTGCTATTGCAATGGAATTATCTGCGAAAGATGTAGCGGAAATACATCAAAAAAGTTCAGTAAATTCAATTAATACGAAAACGAGAAAAAATAATCATTCAAATAAAAATAATGCAAAAAATTTTAACAAAAAAAATGTAAGTGCAAATGTTTTGAAAAATAATTTCAATGCAAATGCAGATAATACAAATAAAAATTGTTGTTATAAATGCGGAAGTTTAAATCATTACGCTAATAAATGCGATAAAATAAATGCCACGTGTAACTTTTGTAAATTCCTGGGTCATTTTCAAAAAATGTGCTTAAAAGCAAAAGCGAATCGCACGGCTAATACAAATTATGTTGATTCTAGTCCGGTATACGTAAATGATATGTTTGAAAATATTTTTGCTTTAGAAACAGATCATTGAAATCATCGCGAGAGATGTTTTCGTACATTACGCGTAGATGATTAATTAATTAATTTTGAAATAGACAGTGGCGCAGCTGTAACAATTATTTCAAAAAATAATTTTAATGCGTTGTTTAAAAATCGAAAGTTAAATTCTACAAGTTTAAAATTGCTTACATACTGCGAAGAAGAGTTACAAATACTCGGGTATGCGACATGTAAGGTCGAACACAATAACAACAGTTACGAATTGAACATGTATATTATTGATGAAAACAGAAACACTCTCCTGGGTAGAGAATGGATTCGTGAACTTTCTTTAGACCTGTGGAATGTCGGTATACACAATGTATATATTGCGAACATTGATGATTACGTAAACATTTTGCTAGAAAAATACTCAAAAGTTTTTGAAAAAAGCATAGGTAAAGCAGAAGGCCTACAAGTAAGATTACAATTAAACGAAAATACGCAACCTAAATATATGCGCGCTCGTGCTGTGCCTATTTCATTGCGAAGTAAAATTGAATATGAACTTCAAAATTTAGAAGAGCAAGGTGTTTTTTCTAAAGTTGACCGTTCGGATTAAGCAACGCCCATTGTGCATATTATGAAAGCTGACGGCAGCGTAAGAATTTGCGGTAATTTTAAAATAACAGTAAATCCTTGTTTGAATGTTGACGATTACCCGGTGCTGTCCATAGAACAATTGTTTAAAACAATGGCTGAAGGCAAAAAGTTTAGTAAAATAGATATCAAAAAAGCTTTTTCAAACATTGAAGTTCACCCTGACGATAAGCATTCACTTACATTAAATACACACAATGGATTATACGTGAGTAACAGGTTGATGTTTGGCATAGCATCTGCACCTGCAATTTGGCATCGCGAAATAGAAAAAATACTTGAAGGTATCGAAGGCGTTTCAGTATTTTATGACGACATAAAAATTACGGGCGAAACAGATGAAATACATTTAGAACAATTAGAAAAAATTTTGAAAAAAATTGCAGAATATAACTTACGTATAAATTTAGAAAAGTCGGTATTTTTTGCTGATAAAATTGATTATTGTGGCTATACGATAGATGCTAACGGCATACATAAAATTCAAAGTAAAGTCGACGCAGTTTCAAACGCGAGCCGCCCTACAAATAAAGTTCAATTACAATCGTTTATCGGCCTTATAAATTACTACAAGAGATTTTTACCGAATTTAAGCACCACTCTGCAACCGTTATATAATTTGCTAAAAAAGAATATGACATTTTTGTGGGATGAAAAATGTGAAAAAGCTTTTAAACAAAGTAAAAATCTCATTTGCTCTCCTGCTGTACTTGCCCATTTCAATCCTCGTTTACCTATCGTTTTGGCTACACATGCTTCACCGTATGGGGTAGGGGCAGTTCTTTCTCATAAATACCCGGATGGATCTAAAAGACCGATACAATTCGCGTCAAAAACCTTATATGATACGCAGAACAAATACGCGCAAATAGATAAAGAGGCATACAGTATCATTTTCAGAGTTCAAAAATTTTACCAATATTTATTCGGTCGTCGTTTTACATTACTTACAGATTACAAGCCTTTACTTCAAATTTTTAATCCGAATAAAGCTTTGCCAATTTTAACTGCAACTCGTATGCAACACTACGCCATTCATTTAAGAGCATTTAATTTTGACATACAATACAAAAAAAATAAACTACACGCAAATGCCGATGCTATGTCCCGCCTACCTAAAAACTCTGAAGATATAAATACCGAGAAATTAGATACTGCTGATGTTTTTGAAATAAGCCAAATTCAAACCTTAAAACTAAGCATTTCTCGTTTAGCAGTAAAAACAAAAAATGATAAAAATTTAAAAGTACTAGTGGAAGCGCTCAAGTCAGGCCAAACTATAGACAAAAAATTACTTTGGAATATACCGCAAGAATAATTTTCGCTTCAAAATGATTGTATAATGAGAGGGTGCAGAGTACTTGTGCCCGATACGATGAAAAATGAAATTTTAAACGAACTACATGTAGGACATTTCGATGTACAACGTATGAAGCAATTGACATGTAGTTACTTTTGGTGGAATGGTATTGATTCGGATATCACTAAACTTTCGCAAAATTGTATGAATTGTTTGAAGGTTAGTAAAAATCCACCAAAAGCAAAAGCGTGTGAATGGCCGGAGTCGCAAATACCGTTTGAAAGAGTGCACATTGATTATGCAGGTCCAATGAATAATATTTACTATTTTATACTCGTAGACTCCTATACATGTTGGCCCGAAGTATTCATAACGAAAGATATAACTACTTACACTACGATTAAAATTTTACGAGAACTTTTGCAAGATTTGGAATACCAAAAGTGCTTGTAAGTGACAACGGTCGTCAGTTTACAGCTCATGCAATGAAATAATTCTTAATTGATAACGGTGTCACTCATAAGTTTACTGCGCCATACCATCCTGCGACAAATGATCTCGCCGAGAGATATGTACAGACCTTAAAGAAATCTTTACGCGCAATGCAACCAAAAAATGTAGAGAACACGCACACGGCTTTACAAAATTTACTTGAAAATAAATATACATACTATAGGTAAATACTCAAATGAATTAAAATTAACCAAATATACACCAGGAAAAAAGGAAATAGGCAGTGCACCGAGGAAGACGTGATAGTACCTGCAGACGTGATAGTACCTGCAGCAAAATGCTTACGTTGGGGAAATATTCTCGCTGCCAGTAAGAACAATAGTTGATTAGAAATACGGTCAACTTCTTAATCTTATTCTTGTCTAGGGAATTAGCATGGACCTTAGATCTACCGATGTATGTAAGCTTTCCTCATTAATTGCATTCAACGCGCTGACTACTTAAAAGACGAACACCAGTGTAACACTACGGTTACATTTGTCGATAATAACCTCACTGTCAACTTGAACCAGCGGTCTGCCGAGCTGAAAATGAAAAATTATCTACAAACATTTTGTCTTTAAAATTTACTTTAAAACATTATTGTTTAATTTAACCTTAAACTTTCCAGGTTAATAGAACAAGACAGGTAATTGTTAATAAAGCAAGGCAAATTAATTTAAATAAATTTAATATTTATTATTTTTTTACTTATCTGATTCTGATTCAGTGACTCTTTTTCTGGTTCTTACTCATTATGAAACAATTATAAATTAATTTCTTTTCGATATGTCCAACATCGCAAACATAACAGAAAATTTTCAAAACAGCGTAGCGAACTGAATTTAACTGTTTGTTCATTGCTGGGTACGTATCGATTAGTTGTTTTCTTAACAACAAATGAACAGTTCAAGTCGCCGGAATGTTTTGAAAATTTTCTATGTCTGATACTGGAAAAATCAAGCAGATGTTAATTTGTAATTATTTTTCATAATGAGCAAGGACCAAAAGACGAGTCACCGAATCATAACCAGATAAGTATAAAATATAATTATTAAATTTGCCTTGCTTTAATCACAATAACTTGTATTGCTTTATTAACTTGAAAAATGGCATTTAAGGTTAAATTAAACTGTAATGTATCAGAGAAAATTTTAAAGTCAACTGTAGAAGAATTTATGAATAAAAAGCCATGTGAATAATTATTTCGTTTTCAGCTGGACGACGGACCGCTAGTTGAAGTTGGCATTGTGATTGTTATAGATAAAAGTATAGTCGTGATTTTATACTCATGCTCGTCCTTTAAATTCGCAGCGCTCTGAATGCATTTATTGGCGAAAACTCATGTGCATCAGTAAATCTGAGGTTCGTGCTGATACCGTGGGTAAAAATAAGTTATAAAAATTAATCATGTTTCGAATCTACTGCAGTTCCTGCTGGCAGCGAGAGCATTTCTTCATAAACATCTTACTGCAGGAACTATCACGTCATCCTTGGTTACCTGCGTTTTCTTTTTTCTTGTGAATTTGTTTATTACCGATTATCGTTTATACCTTATTATCGTTTCTTACCGATCGGTCAAGACAGGTAAAAAACTCAAAAATTTCTATACAGTTTCTATACAGTTTGCATAAAAAATGTATATAATCAGTTTTGTATAAAAAGTTTATACAATCTGTATATTCTGGATTTTAAACAAATTGTATACATATTGTATAACAATTTTTTACTTGGGATTTCAATAAATGCTGTATAAAAACAGTTCTTAGCATTTAGATAAACGTGTCTTTCTTTCATAACCCAGACTAGCCTTCGTGGCTTCCCTCACACTTCGTCTGGTGCGCTGTCTGCGGGGCGCGACCTGCACGCCACCGAGGTGTGAGTTTCCGCCGATAATCAAGCCTAACGTTACATGTTTTTTACTTCTTGGCGCTGGGAAGTTCGGTATCGTCATTTTCATTTCTTCAGACATTTTTATTTTCCACTCGCTATCATGTGGCCCAGGAACGTTACCTCCTTGACCAATCCACCTTTCTGCAACTTGACCAGTACTTTCTCCGTTAGTTTTATGAGTTTGTTTTATTTTCTGGCAAATATGAGGATGTCGTCTAAGTATATTATTATTTGTCTTTCCGATTCAGGTCTGATTACCTTTCGTTGGCCGCACGTAAATGATCCTTCCGAGGTATTGATTCCGAATTGTACTTGGTAAAACACGTAGGTCTGCGTGCGGAACCCAAATCCTGTGTATTGCTGGCTTGCCTCTTCCAACTCCATAGTCCAGAATGCCTTGTTTATGTCTAGTTGTGTAAACCAGCTGGCTTCATTAATTTCCTTTAGCACGTCGTCAATATCGGGCGGTTGTGCAAAGTCGGCTTCCATTTCGGTATTGAGCATGCGTACGTCCAAGCACATTCTGATTTCGCCATTATTCTTCTTTACCGCTATTATTGGGTTTATGTATTCTGTTGCCGCTCGTTTGATAATTCCCTGGTATACCAATTGATCGATTTGTCTTCGGATCTCGTACCGGTAGGCTTGCGGGATAAGGTAGGACTTTTCTTTGAATGACGTTGTATCTGAGTTTGATTAAATATTGGTAATTTTTCATCTTCTCGGTTGAATTTTTAAATATCTCCAGTAGTTTGTGTTTGAGAGCTTCTACTTTCTTCTGCCATGTCGATATGTCGAGATCCTTTCACTCTCGCTTTGAATGCACCGTATTTCTTTGTTGGTGAGACCCATTTCAACGGTCTTTTGTAATTTCGTAAATGCCTCCTGATTCATTGTGGTGTCTATTATGAGCTTGTTCTTAAAAAAAAATCGTATCTCAATATTATCGGTTTGGTCAAGTGTTTAATCACCAAGCACGGTTGGAGGATTTCGGCGTTTTGGATGTTCAGTTCCAATAGCACTTGGCGGTTCATCCTTCCGCGTTTGCCCATTGCTCACCTCACCGTCGTGCTGGGTATTGGCTATTACCGAAGGCGTCTTCCTGCTGCTTCCAGGTTTTTATTGTTGTCTCTGCGATTGCAGACACTTGTGCTTCCGTATCTATTAACGCATTGAATTTCTCTTGGAGCACGACTACCAGTATTTCTGGGTACCGGGCCCTTTCGGTTACTCGCTCTTTGTCGTCACTGTTCAATGGGCCTTCGACTTTATTGCTTTTGTCGATACTTCAATCAGTCTTTTCCCAGTCGCTTTCTGATTCAGTGGATGTTACTTGGAGAGGGTCTTTCTGCAGGGACCTCAACTTTTGGTCGTTCTCTCCCCTCCATTTTCTGTCATTATTTCTCGTGTTTCCCCATGTTCCTTTTGCGCGGTTATTCCTGTCAAACCTGCCCTTTTGCGCTCTCTCGGTTTTATTTTGATCTTGCTGGGGGCGTTACCCTCTCCGGTACCATTTCCTTTGATCCCAAAAGTCGGCTGGTCGAACTGCATCAGGATTTTTGCCGCGTCGGATATGGTTGTTGGTTTTCTTAGTTCGAACTTGTTACGTACCTTCTCGTTGAAGTGGTACTTTAACCTATCAATTATCCACCCTTTGTCTCTTGGCTCGTCAAGGTTGCTGGCGAGAGAAGCCTACGTCCAGAAATACGTCTCCTTACTGGATTCGAAAAAAGCCTTGAAATGTCCGTCCAATATGTGGTCCACGACCTTTCGCTGTATCTTTTCGCTCCATTATCGGTTCAAAAATTCAGTTTTAAATTCTTGATAGTTCTCCGCATCAATCGTGTTCGCCCATTGGGCCACTTCGGCTTTAAAGATTTCCAGGAAAGCGGTCATCTTTTCACGGTCTCCCAAACTCTCCGCTCTAGCGCTCTCCTCGAAGTTTCTTATTAGTTTTCTTGTGTTGCAATTTGCTACGTTCCCGTTGAACTTCATGTTCGCGATTCGCGACGATCTGATCAGACGAATCGATTGGCCGTTCTGGTTTGGTCTACGTCGACGGTCATCTTCAACCAGTCTGCGACGGATTTCGGCCTCCCCGATTTTGTCGGCAGGCTGCCTTACCAGGGCCCCATATTGCGCCATGTCGTTCTGGAGCTGGGCTAGTGACCTCTGGGTAACCATTGAGGGTTCGTGGTTTTGATTAACATCTGCTCTCATCGAGGCTAGTTGCTCTCGCAACAGTCGCAACGACTCACGCACAGATGGCTCTTCCTGATTCCGCCTGGATGATAGATTTCGAGGGCCCCTCTGCTGCGGCGTGTCTCCGCCTAGGTTGAAGATGGGTGGTGGTACCACTCGGTGTCGGCCCCGCCTTGAGTTCCTTGCTCTGGATCCATCCCAGACTCACTGTTGGACCGCGCCTCGAAGCTGCCGGGTCCGCTGTCATCGCTGGATGGCGATGCTGCTGCTATGTTCTCACAAGGGTCTACCGGCTGCTCGATCGGCCCAATTCCAGCTATCGTCGCCGTTCGTTCCGACAAGTTTTTTCTATTTACTCTTTAATTGTCTGTCGCTGCCGGTTATCAAACACTATTCTTTGTGGTTAATCTTAACTCCTTTCTGTAGGTGCCGAGGATGACGTGCTTAAACACCGATGGTTTCTTGATTGGCACAGCGTAAAACTCTAACGCTGTCCTGTCACGGTCGCCTTGTGATCAGGTAGCAAACCATCTGCAGGTTTCTGCGTGCTAGCGTTTGGTCGGTCGCCACTCGGTTGCTCTCGTGCAATGGAGAAAACGTTTACTGGACGATGCGTTGAGGTCAGCCGGAAATCTTGTAAGGGCTCGACAGGATTTAACACTTTATATTTATCAGAAATTTAACCACTTTATTTGAAGCTTTAGGAGTACAATGTCGCTTGTACAGCGGGTCCGCGTCCAATACAATTTATATTGCGCAAATCAATAACTGGATGAAGCGCGAGCGATTGCTGTCGGTGAGCTCATGATTGTTTGAATAGGCGCGCGCGTATTTATATCAGCCGTCGTGCTGCCTTACCGACCATATGGACGTCCGCTTGGACGCAACATACAGGTGCGTATCCACTTGAACGATTCTCGTCCGCTTGGGTGATCCTCGTCCAAGCAGCCACTCTGGTCACAACATTATGCTAAATTAATGTTAAACTAATACTGAACTTAATGAGTCTTGCTTAGTTTCTAAAAAAAAATAAATATAGTTTTCATTATGATTTTTCATTATAGACAAAGTTATTCAAAATCTTATTATCTATGTAACGGATGATTGTTGCTTTGCCTCCGAGCCTATAGGCAGCGAAACGAGAAAGAGATAAAGTTAAAGTATTAACTTTATCTTATGCTCGTTTCTTAT
>JAPYZB010012680.1:0-11151 GCA_030522745.1 Eupelmus kiefferi | reverse complement strand
TACGGCACCGCTCGAGATCGGTTAACTAAACTCGTCCGGCAATTCCATTCCTTTTCGCCCCCCAACCTCGAAAAGCGTACGCGTCGTCGTCGTCCCAATCTTGGCCGACTCCTCGACCGTAGTAAATTTCGCCTCCCTTCGCCCTCTCCTTTCTTTCATCCAGACTCTCTACTCGGTATATACGTGCGCGCGCCTCGTCGCTCGATTTTCCTTCGTGCAGTTTCGGTTTCCGAAAAATTCGGGGTCGAAGTGAAAACGCTTCCTCTCCTCTATATTGTTTCGTATAAATCGTCGCAGGCGCGGCGATATTAACTTTTCTCCGCCGCGAAATGAGAATTTCCGCGCGCGGCGGCGGCCGGAGGTATTGCCGTGGTTCAAAATAACGCGCCGCTTGGCTGCACGTTTGTCCTTAGGTCCTTTAGGGGGGGCTGTTTAAGCGGCTTATGAACGACGCGGAAGCTGTATTTATTTATCTCGCGATATTACGATTAGCGAGGGGTTTTGAGAGGTTATTTGTAAAGATGGGATTTCGAGAATGAGAAGTGGAGTCGCTGTGATTAATGTGCATTTGAAATTGCGATAATGCATCGACTGCTAATTCCAGTGTCGGTTTACCGTGTAATTTACTTATGTTCTTACGGTTCGTTTTTTTTTTTTCTGTTTTAGAAGGCTAGAAACGGTCGCTAGGCGGCAATCTAAATCGTTCGTGCGCAACGTAAATCAAAATGAAATTATACCGCTAGGTATATACATCCGACATTTTTCTTGCTATCGCGAGCGCATCTAAATCCAGCCAGGCTAATAAAGCAGGTGAGGCGTCCGAAGGTGTGCCTGCTTTGTATAAATCGTGTAATATCGCGACAGTCGTAATTGATTAGCTCTGCAATTTATCAATTAAATTTACATTTCATTCTTTTTTACTGTTACGGTCGCATGAATAGAGCAAGTAAAGTGCCGGGAAACGTATCTACCTAGTAAATAGCATTTATCACGTGAAGGATAAAAAAAATTTAAATGAAGAAATTGTCATATCTGACTAATCCAGTATTATTATTTCAAATAAAAAATATTACTTTTAATACTAGGTATATTCTCATTTCAGCATTTATATTTACTTTTGTTAATTTTTCGTTTAACTAAAGTTTTAAATACAACTTTAATCGAACTGCAGAGAGTGGAAGCTTCAAAAGATTAAAATTTTTTGAACAACAGATTAACAATTGCAGTCGATAAGTGACGACTAAAGAGCAATAATTGTATAAAAATAAAGTGACAGCCAGTGATGTCTATAACCTCTTTTTAAAAAGTACAACCAACCCACTCCATTAACCAGCTTCCGCTCCAGAAGCCAAAATTGCCCGACCACGAGATTACATAATACCCTCATAATTCCCAACAAAATACCATGCATACTCCCCGGGACAAAGTTCGACATTAATCCCGGCCCCCGCAGCCATCCCAGCGTAAAACTGCAATAAATTTCCAAACCCAGAGAGCTCTCCTCTCGGGCGAACAATGGCCACTTCAAAAACTCCATCGCACACATGCGCGCATGTCCCCGGAACCGCCGCCGGCGGCGGGCCCTCCAACTTTTCTCGAAAACGGCCCCGCGCGCTCTCGCAAGATTAGACCGTGTCGTTGTCGTCGTCTTCCTCGTCATAATAACGCGGGGGCGGCGAGATTCACAAAGTTGGCCCGCTCACCGGACGACTGCCAGCAGAAGGGAAGAGCAACTGGGCGACAAACTTGCGCGCAGCAGTCGAATTTACAAGGGACACGGGGCTTAACCGGCTCTCATTGTTTGGCCCAGTTCCCTCTCCGCGGGTGGTAACCTGCTGACTCGTACCCCCAGCTCTTATTCCGTGTACAGGCCGCTTTGCTGCCCATCGCAGCTCGAGAATCGTTAATCGTTTCGACGTCCGGCTCGTAAATTCAATTATACGTCGGCATTGTCGCGCGAGGATTGTTTTGCGCGCGAGCGCGAAAAACCGGCTGTCCGCGGGAATTAATCGGTAAAACGTTGTCGTCACAATGAAGGAGCTTTAATGAAAATTACGCGGCGCTGTTTGCGCGCATACACGGCGACCTACTTTTTCGACAAAAACATTTCGCGCGAAATATACCTTCTTCTCCCCGGAGAATTATCTCAAGCCCCCGCGATTCTAAAAGGTTCGCATTTTTACCGAGCGAGCGCAACAGTAGTCCCCGGGAAGATTTCATAATTCTCATTGTTTCGAGCGAACGCGCCAACGTCGCTCTGTATATCCGAATAATCGCGGGAATTCGCGGGGAAAGGAAGCCAGCAGCTCTCTCCGGCCGATTAAAGCGATCGTTTATTATCCAGGCGCGGAACGCCGGCGATAATTCATGGGTGGGGGGCTCGCAAGCGCGCGAAAATCGAACTACCGATCGGCGCGCACTTTGTTAATGACGGTTTTGTTCCCCTTTGATCAATGCAAATTTATAATAATAACTCACGCGCTCGCGCGCCCGGCTATTGTGTGTATACGCCGGGCGCGTCAAATTTGTTCGCTCCATTTGCTTTAATTGCTTTCTTTTGTCCGCGTCGCCGGCAGATGAGCTCGTCGCGCTGTGGATCGGTCGTCTTTGTGTTGCGATTATTTAGTCCGCGTTTTCAATGCCGCGATTGGAAAAGTGGAATTTGATGAGTTATTGCGTTAGTGTCCTGGATTGTTGCATGTTACGGTGGTGGGGGGAAGGTAACAATGATGAAAGATTCTTTATTTTGGGGTGAGGTGTGAACTTTAGGTGGTGGATGGTTACTGATGAAAATGTTTTCCTTCGATATTTCGAACTTATTATGTTGGTAATATAGTATCGCGTCTGACAGATGCCTGACTTGAACTACTTAAAGTGTATTGAGCATGGAGCACTTGCATCTAATACCATTCATCGAATTTTCCTTTTTTCTCGAGAGTCATGCATTTTATTAAAGAACTACTTCACTAATACAGCCTCTCAATACTCAAAAAATCTATACCTTCTGAATTTTCAAATTCAAATATACAAAATTCACGTTACATGCATTATTGACGTTAATAAAGCGGATCATACCCGGCTCGAGGAAAAGCGAAGTTTCATGTTCGGAAGTCGAGACACCTATATATACAAAATTGAACGTCCTACATTGTTCTCCATATCTGAAGCGTATACAAAGTATGTAAGAGAAGAAAAATGTAAAGCTGCGATAAGAGGATGATGCACTTTTTCCTCGGCTCTTCGACGATGATTCCTCTTTCCGGAAAATTCATCTTTAATAAGGCCCGCGTGCCTCAGAGCGCGCGAGAGCTCGCGCTTAAATTATTCTCGCGAGCCGCGAGAAAGTGCGCTTCATTTCTTTTACTTGCGCTCTTTTTAAATTTTTATCAATGTATTCCACGTCTCTGCCGCACGAGTCGCGCGCTTCCAACTTCATCTCCGCTTTTTTTTACCCTCTTCCTCTGCGAGACAGCTCGCGCGCGCTCACTCGCGATTTTTCTTTTAATAATCAAATTTTTATCATTCGCGCGCTTATTTTCACTTCTTTACGACAAACCTAAAATTTGAGCCGTCCCTCCTTTGCACTTGAAGCTCGCCGGCTCTCTCCCTCGTTTGCGATTCTCTCATTTTCTTTACGCTCAAAGAGGAATTCATCTGTATTATGTAAATATTTTATGACGAAGTTTTCGAGCTTAAATGTAAGGAAAATAAAATCACTTACAGCTGACCTAGTTCGCGGGGGAAACTTTGTTGCGTTAAGTACATTTTTCATTTAATAATAAGTAATCTCGCGCACTTGCTGTCTTTGTTGAAGTTTTGATAAAGCAATGTAACATCACATCACGACGTGTATACGTAAATTATTCCGATTGTCCAAAGCAAACTCTCAATTCCCCTTTAAACCAAAATAGCTCTTATTTCGCACTTTTATCGACATAAAACTTTCCCTCCCGTACATCCTCTCCTTAAAAAAGAATAAAAAGAAGCTTTAAAATAAAAAGCGGCAACATTCATTTCCCCCTCGACTCAACTGAATTCCTCGCATTGTACGCGCCTTCATTTTCCCGCCTTATCATCTACCTTTCTCGCGCATCTCAACACTCCACTAGACTCTCAACTTTTTTCCTCGACGCGCGTCTAAAACTCGGCCGGAAGTTCATCCTGTCTGCTCGACTTCGAGCGCCTTTAATTTGCATAGCTAACAACGTTATCGCTTGCTCAGCCTCCGACCTATCGAATGATCCCGGCTTCGAAAAAAAAAGTTCCGACTACTGCAGCGCTAGGCTATTTCCCCCCTCTATATTTTTTCCCGCGCTTTTCTTCCCAATCACCTCCGTTTTTTTACATGCGTACAGGCATTTCCACGATCGGTGGAAAAATTTCCGCCGAGTCAGCGAATTGCCGCGCGGAATGCTGTTATGGGAGAATCGAAGCTTTATCGAGCCGAGCGCGCACTGTGTAAGTTGTAAAGCTCTGCGAGGGCCAGCATAGTCGATAAATCAAGAAATATCAGTGTATATACGGGCGAGCTTTCGGAAGTATTGCCGCGCGGTAAATAAATAAAGTTTAAAATAAAAAGCGACTTCTCCTCGCGGAAACAAAGCGTCTCTCGTATCGGCAATTCTTTTCTCGATAAAAATTCCTTGCACTATACTCTCCGTTGCATAAAGCCGGGTAATAACAGCGCGGCCGGCGGAGCGTCAACAAACAATCGAAAATAAGTACGATAAAGCGACGCGAGCGGATAATAAACCCGAGCGTTTCTAAACTGAAAATATAATTCCGTTAAAATAATCCAGCGCAAACAATAAACTCTCACCGGGCAAGCCACCCCCGCGAAATCCTCCGTCTTCGATGCTCTTGTCTATCCCCTCTCTACATCCGTTATGACGCTGCGGGGAGGAGGCGAGAAGAGAGAAACGGTTACGATTCGTCGTTATCCGCGCTCGATCGCTCGCGGCGAGCGTCTTTATTTTCCCCGCAGCGGCGCCGAGCGCGCGGCTGTTTCTGATGAAGAGCGAAGGGGGGAGGGGGACGATAACGCGAAGGAAAACGACACGGCCGGGCAGTAACGTTAGCGGCGATTTTGTGTAAGAATAACATTGTTACGCGGCCTCGTAAAAAGAACGGCTGGTATTTACGCCGATGCTTGTTGCGGCGGTGTCGTTTAAGCAGCTTTTATTTTTCCTATGCGTATGTATCGGATCGATTTCCGTTTTTATACTCCTGCGCACATCTATTAAAATTCACGTCTAAGAAATAGAAATTGATTATATACGCAATGCGCCTGGCGCTATAACGAAGCGAAACCGTCCGAAAGCTCCGGGGAATTCCGGAGTAGCAGCTTGAGAAGTGAGCATATAGTTGAGCTTGTATAGGTGCGAACATGCGGAGCAGGAGCGATATATACGAGTCGACGCGCCCAGAAGTGTCGAAGAAGCGAGAGCTCGGGGAGAAGCAAAAGTTTTTGCGCCGGGGATTAGAATAAGGCGCGGCGAGACTAGTTTTCTTGTAACCGGCTGATTTACCGGCGTAATGTGCGCTTAATTATTTATTAACTTTAGTTTTTGAATTTAATTTGGTAGAGGGGGACGAGATTGGAATCGAGCTAAGTATCAAGTGTATAAAGGTGAGAGTATATGGAAAGAAAAGAAATTGGCCATTCAGTGACCCACAAGGTTTATTAAGTTGGGTCAATTAAGTGTCCAGTAATAAACCAATCGCAATAAAATTCAGACTTTGCGGCCAATATTTACCTTAGTCACTTCATACTTTACTATAAGCCTCCTCTTTGCAACAAAATCTGGCAAAGTGTGCATAATGCAACAATTACACAGCTACCCCGCATTGTTGTTCGCTCTTACATAATTCAACCGAAGAAAGCTCCGCACAACCTAAAGCCCCCAGCCACTACATTTGCGCGAACAAACCAAGTAAAAGGCATCTCGCTAGAATCCGCTAATCGCGCGACGACTGCATCTTGCAAGACTCATAATTGGCCCATATCCCACCGAAAGAGCATTTCTCAAGCACTCCTCTGCTTCTTCCTCCACGCAGCCAGAAACACTAAACAGCTAGGAGCTACAGACTAGCAGCCGACGGGGAATTTTATTCAACCGAAAGCCTGGGCGAGCAGCGAAAATTGGAAATAATTTATGGGCCTGCTTGTTATGTACCTAAATATATCGCGGCGCGCTCCGGACTATAGGCTGCAGTTCGCGATGTCGCGCGCGCGCGCACGCAAAATGGAAAATGTTTAATAATTCATGAAGCGCCTCGTGCTCGAGCGCTAATGGTAGCCGATAATGTACCTTGCGGTTACGTCGGATTGTTCGCTTTTATATCGCTGTAAACGTTAATTTGTAATTTCGCGCGGTGACCTGGTTCGGTTCTACCCCCCGACGCTGATGACGCTGCGGATCGAGGTCTTTGTTTGTTTTGGTTCTTTCTTTTCGTTTGTCGGGATTGTATAGAAGGATGGGATTTTTAAGATTTAATAAAGTAGGCGAGACCTGCTATCAACGCTGCAATATATAAACTGGATCACTTTTCACGCATAAATCGAAAATCAAAAGAACAATTCGCTCGCAAGCAGAAAAATGCAATCCATCTCAATCACTCCCAGCAACAGAAAACTAACAACCCGCCCCACGCTTTCCCCCAACGCGCAAATGCATTTCCAATCGCGCACGGCCGTAATGTTTATGTCGGCAACAAAAGTACCCGCTATACACAAAGAATCTTATTTTCCAGCTCGCGCGTGCAGCTCACACCTCTTTCTTTCTCTCTTTCTCCTTCGCGCTCTCCGCAGCAAAACACAGCGTCCCTCAGGGAGATGGCTCTCTCACTTTTTCCCTCCCGCCGTTTCACCCTTTGCATACCCGATGCGTGCCCGGCCATTTGCCGTCTACGGCGCGAGAGCATTGTCGCCTTTTCTGGCCCGCGTTTGCCCGCCCCCGCGCGCCTCTGTGCAAACGATGCAATTCTAGGGGAGCGATACCTGGTTTACGATCGCGCAGAGGGAGATTTATGCGTCCCGCGAGCGTTCGGGAGGCAGCTTTTTAGGTGGATGTTGCTGGGATGGCTGGGAGGGTAGGGGATTTGTAATTGGATTAATGGTTGATTTTTTTTCCTGTTTCTGTTGCATGGGTGAGGCTTAATTTGATTTGTGAAAGAGACTTTTTTGAGAATCAGATTCTTTGAATTCCATTCTGATTAAAGGGTCACTGCAGCGGGCGTGGGGATAAAAAGAATTTGGGTTGTAGTTGGTTTTGCCGATATGAAATTCTGCGAAAGCCATATGTGAATTGTAATACGAATAATTGGTTACAAATCGGGAGAGTATCGATGGCATTTGAAGAAGCTCTGTGTTTGAAAATCAAACATTTTGGTACGGATTCCTTTGGTATTAGTACCGTAACTTTAAATATATTTTTTATTTCAATATAGATGGAAATGGAATTCCCATATAAATTACACGTGAATTTCTGAAAAATACACAAGTGTTTTTTATGAAAATACTGTTTAATATAAATTAAATTCACATTCCTCCTATATTGCATTAAGGACAATTTTTGTATTTTTAAGTTAAACAAACAAATAAACTAATAATACCGCATCATTAAAAAATGGATTTAATAATTTTTCTCCCAATACAACAAATCAATATCATTTTATAAAATTCATAATAAATTTTAAACATACACCAAAAAATTCTTGCAAATCGCCAAAACACTATAACAACTCCCCAAACGCGAATGCCCAACTTACTCAATTCCAAAAAAAAAAACACTCCATCGCCTCTAATTCACTAGAGATCAGACCGATTCATTCTCGTGTAGAACAAAGTGCGCAACAACGAGGCGCGAAAATCGCCGCCGTGAACCAAGCGGGATTTAGCCGGTTCGTTAGCCAGCACCGCGTGTACACACGGATTGCCGTTTATAGAATGTGTCGCCGTTGATCTGTTTCACCGCTTGCTGCACGATTTTATTATTGAAAGCGCACTGATTCTTTCGCGATCGCTGACGCACGATAATAAAGTTGGACAAAAAATGCAGGACCTTTACGGTTGATTAAGGAAGTGAAAGAGTTTCGGGAATAATAAAATTGAATTAATTAATCAACATATTTTTTATTGATTCTGTGACTGCGTAAAACAATAATATGGCGTATGACAGAAAAAATAAAGTTTCAATTATTGCTTCAAATTGGAAATTCGAACCGTTAGAAATTGAAATTTCAGCGGTGCAATTTACACGGGTGCAGATAAAAAGAGCGAAAAAATAATTACGAATCAAGTGGTAAAAGTCGAGAGCTAGATTCGCACCGATCGTTGATTAAAACGAAATAAAAATAAAAAAAGATAAAATCAAACAAGCAAGGTCGAAAAGTCATATCGGTCTCGATGGAACTCCGTGAATTCTCGCTTACGACCGACGAGAATATATTAATAATAAACAGGTACATACTCTTCATGTACATTTAATGATATTGGAAGCAGAGGTACAACAAATTTACATAAAGTGTAACCTTCGCTTCAGTTCGCAAACTTCCGTCGATTCGTCTTTGCCTTTCAAAAATTTTGCTTGATATACTTTTGGTATGAAGCGTTGCTGAATCTGTTTCCGAAACAAATAAAATGCGTCGGCTCTCCGCAATGTTTTGAATTTACAATTTTAAAAATGCTTTGAACTCGTCGGAAAATAAATCCCAAACTTTCCGTCTGAATTCGAAGTTCAACAAAAGCAAAATGTTTGGCATTACGCGAACGTATTTTTAAAATTCACCGCCCAAAAAAAATCCCTTATTTTATTCAAGAATAACAAATTCAAGTGTATTTATAATGACGCATACACGTTTAAAATGTTTGCCGTGAAACAAACTGCACCGTCAAAATCCATTCGTAAAACTTTCTAAACCTTTTGCATTTAAAGTATTTTAAAAATACGAAAAATTCGAGGCGCACAAAAGTTTGCTTTTTGCGCGACATGTATACGTGCTAAAACTAAACGATTTATAGTGTTTTCCAAAAAATGTTTCCCATTGCAATAAAAGAAATGAAATAAAACCCAAAGAAAAAATCTATACACACGCCATATAATCCCAAACAAATAATTTGCCAACTCCATTTTTCCTATCCTCCTCCGCTCTTCTCTTTTTACATTAATTCTTATATCAAATCGGCTTTTGCGCCCGTCGTCTCTATATATTCGCGAAAGCGCTGACATCACGAAGAGGCGCGATATTGCGCGCGTCCGTTGATTTATATGCGCGCCGAGAGAGCGCGTCTCTAGCCTTTCTCGCAACCCTCGCATAGCTTTGCCCTTCCATTTGCGCGCGGGCGCAACTGTGTACGTAAGCTTACTCCGGGCTATTATGTTTATTATATATACTGCGCGCGGAGGAGAATAGTTCCCTTATTGCGTCGCATTATCAAATTGCAGCTATTAAAGTGGAGAGCGGTATTTACGCGATGAATTAAAAGTATTCGGCTTACTTAAGTAAAGAAATCTACTAGTGTATTATAATTAAGGCTTATATTTTGAACACTTTTTAACAAGGTTTTGTGAATATTTATGTGAGCCAAGTTCTCAATTGTTAACAGAGTCTTGCCTTTGTGAAAAAAAGTTAAGCAGTAACGGTTCATTTAAAACGATGCAAAAAAAAGCTGAACTTCTTACAGACCGATATGAAAAGTTCGTGCATCAACAGGTTGTTGATGTAAACCCCTTTCCGCAACAGAAAGCGCCACTGCACGAATTGACTTTCTTTTTTCGAATCGATTTTTCACATGCGCGGAAACTTTATTTCATTAATGTTACCACGCGAGTCATTAAACTGAAAAACTGTAATAAAAACAAAATGAAACATTCAATTTCAGAACTGCAGTTACCGCTCTGATAGTTC
Source organism: Eupelmus kiefferi (assembly GCA_030522745.1). NCBI lineage: Eukaryota > Metazoa > Arthropoda > Insecta > Hymenoptera > Eupelmidae > Eupelmus > Eupelmus kiefferi. Next base: position 1,242 of record JAPYZB010012680.1, on the reverse strand, counting down.
ATTTAAATTCTTATTAATTTTTATTTTATCGAACGTGTATGACGCAATATTCTACGATGGCACTTTGAGTGCAGCCATCGGTGAAATAGAATTTTCGCGCTGTATTCGCTATTGCACACAAAACGGTCTATTATACGCTATGACGCCTAGCATAAAATCTCGAAAAAAGTCATCCTTTTTAAAGATACACATAGCTTTTGCTTTAATAATTGCTGACTGTCATTTTTTTAAAAAAAATAAAATAAGACTCGACTTGACTACAATTTTTAATCCTTTGTTACAGCTGGGCTTCTTCACGTACTACACTGTCGCCAAGGGCAAGATCAACCCTTCTGGGCCGGTCCCCATCGACAGCGTCTTCATCTACCGACCAGACAAAAGGCTCGAACTCTGGAGGTTCGCCTTTTACATGTTCCTTCATGCAGGGTGAGTACTCGGCTCAAAATTACGTACTTGTAGCCCGCTGCGCCGTGAAACTGGCGTTTTGCATAAAATTCATTTAGCGGAGCGATAGAGAAAATCTCCTAAAACACCGAAAAAAAGCGGGAACTATAAACACGAAAGCTCCGATGCTTCTCTGCAGCTCTCCCCCGACATAATAGAGACACTTCCGGCTGCGCGCAAAATACAAAAGCGAGCGCGTTCGACGAATGTCGGCCTCTTTTTTGCGTAAATAAACGCTCGCGACACTGGTTCTTTTTTTTTTTATATCATCGCCTGGCTGCGCTTGCGCTCAGAGTCGAAGCGAAAAACTGTCAAGCCGCGCGATCGCGCGAAATATAAAACGCGGCGGGACAAAAGCGACTTTCGCGCCGCCGCGGGGCTTTTTTATGGATGAGAGCATAAAGAGAAGACACGCGGCGACAGAGAGCAAAGCATTTTTCTATATGTAGGTCAATCTTCCCTTTTTCCGCGTACTTTTATTTGTGTATCGAACGACGGAGGGGAAAAGGAAACTACGCCGACTGTCAAGACTCGTGCGGTGACTTCCTTTGTACGCGTGTGTGCTTGTGTTATATAGAAATATGCGTTCCGTATTCGCGGCGATGCTCATTGTTTATTATTTCATTTGTCGCTCAGTGCGTGCGCGGAGTTGAAAAAAATGTTTTGTGCTCGCTTGGCTTTAGTTTCTGCAGCGTAGGAATACTTTTTAGTTTTTAATAATAACGAACTATGAAAAAATTCGCTCCATCAATTTGCTTACCTCGCAGCTTTATGTATATACGTCTTCCACAAGCTCGC
>JAPYZB010012618.1:0-11028 GCA_030522745.1 Eupelmus kiefferi | reverse complement strand
AAATAGACTATTAAAATAACTCTAATACTTACAAAGTTATAACGGATCAAGTCAAACCATGTTTTTGAGCTTATTATACTTAAATTAGGCATATTTGAGATTCCCGGACCTGATATATATAACCCCAAGACACATGTCTCATATTTTGAAGAAAAAATTTAATTTTCAAAGTTTTATAAACAATCCAACACACAAATCGTTACTCAAAAGTAGGATATACTCTTTGTTGACTGCAAACCATCAAAAGCGACTTTCCTCGTTTAATTATTTAAACAATTATCCGAAAATTATAATAAAAATTGGAAAAATTCTTTTAAACTATAAAATATGAATGTTTACAAAACTTTTTAACATAAATACGATTTAGTTAAGAGATTTTATCAGCCAGTAAAGTTATTTTTTTTAATACAAGACAATGCAATACCTACTGTTGCGCATGCGTTATACCTCCAGCAAAATACGTTCGCATTTCGGCTTGTAGCAACAAAAACTGTAAATCCTATAAAAAATTTCAATATAAATTACATAATTTAAATGTAATCATTCATCGGATTACGGGTGCTTGACCTTTCAAAAAGCAAACTTGATTTGAAGGTGATATTCAAGGTTTAAGAATATATGGTTTTGGAGGCTTTGTTCCCGAGGTCTGGCAGAATTTATCAAAATTAAAATTATTTATTTATTCATGCATTATTATATATCGAAAGATATTATATGCTATACTATACGTAAAACTTGAAAGTAAGTTTAATATACATTTTATTCTCATACTTTACTGAAATAGCAACTTTTTAGATCTTAAAAGAAATCATTCATCATTAATTCCTTAGAAAAAGGCGCAGATATACCTGTTTATGAGGTTTTATCAGACTTTTCTACTAGGATTAACATTACAAATTTTTTCTTTTCTTTTCGCTCGCCCTTAGGATACTGTATTATTTTGAACTACACGCGGTTAAAAAAGAAATATAAATTGTAAAATAGAAAAATAAATATAGCTATTTTCGTTTCTAGTCCGAGAAAATAATTTTAATCTTAAATGCGCGTTTGTATCCAAGCGAAGCGAAGGTGAAAAGTTTACACAAGATTGAAATAATTTTTTCGTCTGTGTATATCAGACAGCATTTTTTAATACAATGTGAACGAAGTTTGATTAAGCATACGCTTTAATATTTAAACATACACAAAACCGAACTTCACGCACAGAAAATCAAAAAGTATAACTAGTCTAATAGTTACCGTACAATAGTAGTAATTCTTCTTTGAATATAAGTCACATTATTTTGTTTAACCACATTATAACGCAATGCCACTCTGAGAAAATCTTTTGTTGTTACAAAATAATCTTATAAACTTATAACGATATTTCTGTATTAGCTGAAAAGAATGTATATTCGTAATTGCCGTTCACTACAAGAGTTGAAAATCCGCTTGATAAGAAAGATAGATATAAAAAGATATATAAAGATATAATAGTTAAAATGATACTATATACAACTTTTTAAAAATCAATTTCATATTCTTCATGATGTTATGAATATAGTGGATATAAAATTTTATATTTATAAAATATTTCCGTTTTTTAAAATTAAATAATCATGAAGTTTTTAGATTATGCAATCAAATAATTTCATCAAAAATCTGGTAATGTTTTGATACGTTAAACTGCAGAGTGTTGTTGGCCTTTATCAGATTGAAATTGATAGACTGAGATAAGTTATTACGCTCGGATGGAAGTATATTCAACCACCGTAAACGTGCCAGTATTTTATGAAAATGATTATTGTTTTTTTCAAAAATACGTAAGCAAGAAAAATAAACAAAATAAATAAACCATACAATTATTTTTTTAAGCGCGTAATATTATGATATAAAACTATTTTTTAAATAAATTTTTATTGCTTTGCAAGTAGTTGTATTAGTTTTATTGAAAAATTATATTTTATTTAATTAATCTTGATAACATTCATAGTGGATATGCAAATAGTAGGAAAGATAAAAAGTGTTTTTTAGGATATAAGTTGTGTAAATAAAAAACAGACACATTTCGTTGGGAATGTAGAGTTTTATTTAATTTTCCATTGCATTGTCTTTTTATTAAAGCTAAAGAAGTTAATCAACGATTTTAAGGAAAAGTTACTTGTTCCATACGTAAAATTGATAAACATCACATTTTTCTAGTTAATGTTAGTCACCTTACAGAATTTATAAGCTACTCTAAACATGTACAGAGAAGATCAACTTTGCGCCGATATTTTTTAGATGATTAACTCAAACAATGCTTAAATTACCGATATTGATTACACACGCATTATTGATACATTCCTAGTTTTTCGTTTACTTATATAATATTTATCTTATAATGTTCTTTCATACATCTTACATAATATATTACACTTTTGACAATCGAAATAGTCTTAGTTTTCGCTTGACGTATTTTTAAGTCTATAAAAGAATATTTACAACTCATGACTACCTGTACAGAATCTCCACTCGTCGCGGGTTTCCAAAGATATGATCAAAACTTTATCATATATAAATTCTCGCTGCTAGAAGAAATGTCAGTTTACGATATATCAGAGATTTCACAGCCAAATTTTTTATAAAAAATCTTGACATTTGACAAACAAAAGAGAATAGCCAAAACAATAATAGAAAAAACTCGATCTATATTTTTTCATGAAAATCGGATAGAACCATTCTGTTTTAAAAGACCTCGACATTTTTTATATAAGAATACACAGATAACGCATCTGGCCAGGCGCTCGCTTAAGAAGAGCCATCAAGTCTTGTACACAGTAGCAGACAGTCCCCAGCTCATCCATCCTAATCAGTCCTCGGGTCCTATATGCTAGGGCTGCTGCCCGTATTCGTCGGCACGTACGTCCTGATTTGCAAGTGATTGTGCAGATGCGAGAACTGCTGGATCTCGGCTTCCGAAATCCCCGGATTCCTCCAGCTACAGTGCCCGCTGGCTGGCTTATCCTCCGGACTGGCCGCGGCTCTCTTCGGCTCGGCGACCACGTCAACCTCAACCTCAACGTCCTCCTCGTCCTGCTCCGGCTCCTGCTCGTCCTCGCTGCAGCTGAATTTCCGGGACTTGGGTGATCTGAGAGCCGTCTGGATGTACTGGTCGTCGGGCGCGAGCAGCGAGGCTACGTCGAACGGCCGCTTCCTCGACGGCTGGAACGAGGCGTGCCGGAAAGTATGGGACGTGAACGTCTGGTGGGGCTGGTGAGCGTGCTGCTGCTGATGCTGGGGGCTCCAGAGTCCAGGAATCGGCTGGGCCAGCGGCGGTCCCAGTATGCTCGTGGGTGGCGGAGTCGCCGGCAATGGCGGCGGGCTGGGGCTGTCCGGCTCCTCGTCGACGGCCAGTCCCATGTGCCGGCGCACCTTCCTCTGGGCCTTGCGCCGGCGGAAGTCGCCGCGACGGAAGTCCTCGAGGTTCGCCGGATGTATGGCCCAGTAGTGGCCCTTGCCGTTCGCGCTCCTGCCCGACTTGACGAAGCAGTCGTTCAGCGATAGATTGTGTCTAATTGAGTTGCGCCAGCCGGGCCCGCGACGCCGGAAGTACGGATAATGCTCCAGTATGTGCTGATAAATATCCGAGAGGACGAGCTTCTTCTCCGGCGAGGAGAGGATGGCCATGGCGATGAGGCCGATGTAGCTGTGCTGGGGCTTGGGCTCCTCGGGTATCTGCTGGTGGTGCGGGTGCAGCAGAGCCATGGAGAGAGCCAGTCCTCGGGGGTAGCCGGCCCCGGTGGCGTAGAGCGGCAGCGAGGACGGGAAGCCCGGGCCCATGTTGACGTGGGCGGAAGTCGCCTGGCCGACCCCGGCTGCCTGCTGGCCGATTACGTGCTGCGAGTGCTGGGGGTGAAGCTGCTGGGCCAATCTGATGCGCTCGGCCATTGCGTAGTGGTAGAGCTGTAACCGATAGTGCTCGAGCCCGGGTAAAAAGCCAGCCATTGAATTGCCCACGGACAGGCCGACCGCAAGCGGTTCCTTCGATGGCGGTGGGCTCTCGTTGCTGCACATGACGATGGGGGGAGGGCTGATTTGATTGTATTGTTTTAAAATTGCCGAAATTCGGGAGTTTGATGAACTAGATCGCTTGCGGTGTCGTGGCTGGCCCTGGCATTTTTCCTTTTTCTTTTAACACAGTTACGTACACATTTATATACACACAAGACACAAATTATCTGGAATTATTGCACTGCACAGACGTCAAACCTGGGGACGTATCACAAGTTCCGCTCCATGGATCATCTAGTCGAGAGGCGCTCACCTTTGTTTTGGCCAAATAAAGGCAGAAAAAATGGTCTTTGGCAAATTACAGGTGCAGGTATTTCGGCATGCATGCACCCATCCGTGTTGTGCGGACAACTGACTATGATTTATGAGGCAAGCTCAAGGCTAGGCTGACGGCAAAGAGCGAGCGAGCTGCCGTTAAGCCCGGCCCCCTTGGCATCTCCCTCGATTGCTGGTAACCAATGGGAGTAAAGCTGGGCGGTCCGAGCCGGGGGCGTGTTTCTTCTTTCGCTCCGCGTTTCGCTTAGCTACTGAGATATTGATCTCGGCTTACAGAGGCGAGAGCCAGCTCGGATTGAGTACCAAGGAGATTCGTTGTTGCATCGTGCGAAACGTGCCCAACACTGGCCCGCTTTGGGTTATATCACGGCTATGTAATTCTTAAGCTTGCCAGGGCAACATACACTATGCATTATGGAACTTTATTTTCCCACTTTCTTAGCGAGAGATCGAGAGACGAGAGCCAGCGCCTCGAAGGCCAGCTGACAGATTCGCTGCGATGGGTATATAGAGGTAGAAATCTTTAAGGCTGTAGCTTGGTACTGATCCAGCGTACGCGGCCGTCTTAAAATCTTATTCGCGATTGGTGCGTGATGTGTAAGTAGAAACGCGGGCGTGTTCCGGTGCGGTTGACTGACGGGATTGAGGGCTTCGAATCGAGCTATTCTCAGGCTTTCCGCGACCTTTGCCCACTAATTGTTGGGGATTTTCTTTTCATCTACTTGTTGTATTTATTTTTGCTGCGCTATAGGATGAAATGGCTTTGGAGTCGATTTTAGGGTCTCTGCTAGTACGGTATTTTAAATTTTATTCGCTATGCGTATTGAGCGACCCGTAAAATTTTCTGAGCATTGCGATTCATCTGTTTTGAGAATGCGTATAACGACAATTTGGAAACTGTAGAAAGATATTTTTAAAGGTTTCATTTTATAGATATATTAATAAAAATTATTTAGAAATTATTCTTGATAAAGGGCGATTTAAGTACTTCTTTCATTTTTAATGTGGAAATAAATTTAATTTTCTAAATTACATTCTATTTATTTTATAAAATATGTCATGCGATTATCCACACTTAAAAAGTTTTAATTTTTTGAAAATTGATTCAAACTAAGTTAATTTTAATATCGCGTAAAATATAAGTTAGGATTTCAAAATACTTTCTTTTCAAAAATATGAGCAGGTTCAAAAGCATTTTTCTTTGAATATCTAGAAATCCGTAAACTCATAATTTATTACTGCAAAAGTTAACGTGCAATTCTTTACTAAAATTGCAAAGTTTATAAAGCTTACTTATAAACCATTTCTTAAAATAATTTATAAGTTTCTCTAATAAATAAGTTAAGAAACCCAAATAATATAAAATTGTAATTTTAGCAATATTTTTTATATAATTTTTAGTCAGATAATGTTATATTATTATTAGTACAATAACAATAATAATAATAACAATAACAATAACAATAGTACAATAACTTATGGACAATATTGCAAAGGAAATAAAATTGTAAATTTTAATTTCTTATACTAGAATTTTTCTTACTAGATTGTCTAGTAAATTTAACTTATATTCACGATTAAAAAAGTAGAACTAAGCATCAAGTATACCTGATGATAAACAAAAAATAATATATAATATAACTTTCAAAATCAACATTTTTCGACGTTAAGTTTTGGAAAAATTGTGATCTAATAGAATTGAGTTACAGAAAATAATCGGATTGCTTGTGATTATTGGATTATGTAATTAAAATGTTTTAATAATAATTGAGGGACCGCAGTTCGGAAATTCTTTGTTTTAAAAGCAAATTACAACTTTTTCGTTACAATACTGTCATCACTTGTTTCTTTTCAGTTAATTGACTAAAAAAACGTAAAGGTACTGATAAGTATAACATTTATTTTCAACAAATTTGAATGAAAGTATTAATTGGAGCCTGGCGCATATTGTGCGCTCGCAATTTTAACAATCTTCAAATTCATTATGTATTCGCACTATTGTTTTTATGTAAACCATATTACATTTATGTATTAAAGTATAGGTATAAAAACAATTGAGTGTTACTAAATTTTATTAACCGGTTATAGGGCCCTTTTATTCATTGTGTTTTGCAGACATTTAAAACTTTATAAATTATTTATAAAAATGAATTGAATTTCAAAATTCGACTAATCATAAAACTCTATCTAATCTTTAAACATCGCCTAAATGATTTTTTCACACATATAAAATATTAATCATAATTAAGGCAATAATTTCGGAAAAATAAATGCAGGACCTCTAAAACTGCGAAGTAGAAATATTATATCTGTTAAAATATAACTCCGATTTCAAGGAAACTATTACCGTTTTCAAAATATAAACCTCCGTAGTTTTAAGTTTAACAAATGTTTCTCACATTAACATATTGTAAAATTGTTATAATAAAGTTTATAGACATATTTATGACAGTTATACACGATAAACTAACTAAGAAATTGTATTAGCTACTCGAAAAATAATATAAGACTTTGCGATTTTGACATTACTTTATCTTTACTGTGGTGATCTAGTTTGGCATCATATTGACACCATATTAACAGCACTATCTCTCACTAACGAAAAAAAATTCATTAATAATATCAATTTATGAAGAGACAGAAAGCACATAAATAGCTCTAAGAATTGAAATATATGAAAAGTTGGTAAAAGCCATAAGTAGTCAAATTTAACTTTTATGAAAAAACTCAATTTTCGTACATTTCTATTGTTTTCAAAATAAAAATTTAAAATTTTCCATCGTCTTTTCCGAGGATATAATAATATTTAAGAAATATTACAATGAAATAACTTGTGCTATACGCGAGTGAGGTTAATAATACAACAGAAAAGTGAACAGGCCAAGCGGATCCATTTACGAGTTAATTAAAAGAGTGCTTTTACTGCTTTGGATGATACCGACAAGGAGAGAAGAGGAGAGAGAAAGAGAGAGAGACAGCAGTACAATGGAGAGTAGGGATGGACCTATTGCGAACAGTATCGTAGAAAGTTTTTCTTTTACCTGACCTACGCGGGCAGGAACTGGAGCGCGTCTGAGACTCTTGAACTTTTGTGTCTGATTACTGCTCGATAACGCCCTTAAGCGGCTTCACAATATCCTTTCATTATTTCTTTACATGACGATGAGTTTTGAATTTCTGGTATAGCGTGAAGAGCATTGATTTGACAGCCTTTCTACAATTGGATCTCAAGAAACTTTTTCCGTTTTGTATATTTTTATTTTCAGTCGCAGCAGCACATAAATATAACTCACAACTTCATGTATTACATATGTAAGGACTTCATTCATGCAATTAAGGAATGTAATCAAGTCGCGAAACTTGACCGATGATTTCATCTATTATATCTATAGGTAAAGGAATAAATTTGTAATATTAGGAAAATTTACAATGTTTCTAAAATTAGCTACATTTTTATTTAAAATATTTATATTTTTTAATATTAAGTAAAAAATATATTTTATCATAACTATTGCATTACAAAAATAACAATCGAAATGAAGACTATACAGTGTCTATTAATTATTAGAAGTCATCAGCGTGCGATAATTAGATGGATGCAAATACATTAATCTTTTTTTTAACCGATTGTAAGGAGTTTTAATGCAATCTTACAGAAGTAACCATAGGAATATCTTATGTATGTTAAATATGAAAATCAATAACGTTGTAATATTTAATGCTTATGCAAATTTTCAATAAAACTTTATCCCTTTGTTATCAGGTATTTTGTTTGCGTGACAATATATTTGTTCACAAACAAAAACTATAGGTATTCATTATCTAAACCAATACTAATGATTGTATAAACTATTATATTTATACTGTTCAGAATTTTGCGTAAAATATCAATCTCTTTCATCGATCGCAATAAGTAGTCATGTGATATCCGAACCAATTATTTACGAAAATTGCAGGACTTGGACAATTTTAATTTTGATCTGCAAGAGAGCGAATTAGACCCGTTATAAATTAGATAAAAAGTAGCTATAAAAAGCGAACCATAGCCTCTCTTTTAACAGCTATTTTTAGCTAGTGAACTGCTTAATTTTAAATTTTTCTAACAATACCAATATAATTATACTTTCAGATCAGGTATAAAAATAATGTAATTAGTGATCGTAAAATCAAATTAATATAAAATAGAATCAGAACTACCGTATAGTTAATAACCGCATATTACCTACATTTGTTTATGAAAAGTTAGCTGGTTATAATACGTAATCCTCAGGATACAATAACAATATTTTTAATATATAACTAAATATTTTTAATATAATCTTTCAGTTGCGATAAATAGTGATAGTGTGGCACTTCTGAATTCTTTTTAATATGTCACGTTTACGCACATATTTAGGTTTAAATATCAAATATTACACTAGGCAATTACTTATTAGTATTTCATTATATTTCTATTAAATTCAGATAACTCTGATAGAAACGTTTCCCATTTTTTAGCCAGCGGATGGTCAACTGTGAAGAATTAGACATCCGCTAGCCTAGTTTTAAACACTTGGCCAATTTTATTGGGGAAATTTCTACCAGGGAACTTACTTTTATATATCCAGAGTAAAATTTTAAATTTTGTTTTAAGTTTATTTAATTAAGGTAAACAAAAAATCAATAACGAATAATTTCTATTACAGAGGGCCATGAGGAATTTTCAAATATGTATTAATTGTTTTGTATAATTTATAAGCATTTAAAAAAATTATAATAAAATGTCATTTTCTGAGTTTATGGTCTTGTTTCGTGGCAAGTCCACACAAGTAAAAATCGAAAGTTTGTGTAAATGTACCTCATTAATCTTTGAACAATTCAAAATAGTTAAGACGAGTTAAAAACTTTAAATTATAAATTTAGTATTTTAAATGCGAACGTTTTTTTTATAAAATAGACCAAAATTAGTGTGGGTTCTACTATTGATCGGAATAACTTTTGGATGATGTTGAGTTAGTATTAAGTTAACACTATGAGTCATGAAAAAAAAACAGAAAATAAATTATTAATTTTTCAAGTATATGTAATAATTTTGAATTAATAGATTATAAAACTTTTAATGTATGTTTATATCGTTGATAAATTTTCAAAACAAAAATGTTGCTTTGCGTTCGAACAAGCTTAAGCGATATTCAAAGCAAATTTTTCACGTCAATTTTTTCTGACGCATTCAAAATACGTAAGATTTATTTTCCATCTCAAAAGAAATTTCAACAATAATAAAAATATAATTATACAATGAAAGTTTTCATAAAAGTATGTAGTGCCGCCTTTAACAGGATCAATAGAACCATAGAAGTTCCAGCGTGAAACAGAGAAATCGGAGAAGCTGTCAACTCACAGCTATGCATCTGCCACTTACCCACTCTTGATCTAGTTTCATCTCCTATTTCCACTTTTTATGCTACATCGCCTTCATTTTCTTCCAATTATCTCCATTAAATACTCAACAGAAGCATTTTATTGCTGAATAATATTGGTTGTATACATTTTCTTCGCATTTAAACATGTGTCAATATCTGTGGCTTTGAATGCCTGTGTCTGTTCACGCGCATGAGTGTGTGACGTGTGCAGGATATGCACACACACATGCACGTGCACACACTATGCAACAAAATTATTGCTACAAAATTTTTTATACAAAATTTACCATTTTTCTAATTTCTTTTTTTTTGTAAGTTGTAATCGTATGTACATTAGAAAAAAAATATTGACGTAAAGGTTTGACGTTTTACGTAAATCGTCTATATTTTTTTTCTCAAATTTTTTAACCGATAATTATGGAAAAAAGATTTTTTTCACCGGATTGAGAGATTAGTGCATCTTAATGAATAATATTAGAATCAAATGCGTACCACTAGGAGATTGCTGATCGGATTTTACATGTCATTTCAGTAGACCGACGATGTAAACATTGTGATAAATGAGGGACTGCGTGCCCTTCTGACTCTAAGCCCTGTTTAAGTAATGCCGTAGCGGACATGCTTTGAAGGTATTTAATACCACGGATTGCAACCCCGATGTCAAATAATCATAAGTTGATAATTACATAACTTGGTAAAAGAAAAAATCATAGACATATTTGATGTTTTTCTAAAATGAACAATACAATGGACTGTGTGTGCGGCATCCATTAAATCATATAGTAGGTAAAATTGGACAGCAAAGTTCAGCGTTAATAATTTCTACATGGAATTGAACATGCACTTTGACGTGTAGTTCTATAAGGATTCTATGTCATATCACGTGAAGTTCATATCAACGAGTTTAGACGCATAGCGACTAGATTTGTTGTTCATATGGAGAGATTCTAAAATATTTGAAAAATATTGCATAAAGTATTTTTAGAAAAATTTCAAAAATAAATCTAATTATTTATAAATTTTTAAAAATAAGTTCAAAATATTTCGATATGCTTCTAAAATCTTTCACTAAATATTTCATAATATATTTTTAAATTATTTTAAAAACCTATTAATAAAATTTGCGAATTACGTTTTAAAATTTTTAAAAAATATTCCAGAAATATATTCTAAAAAATTTTACAAATATTTCACGATTTGTTAATTACTATTTTGTGAGTTAACTTAAAATTTTTTGGGACGGTGTATAAGGATAGTTAAATATCCTTAAGTGTAGGACTGAGCGACATCTATATGCTTGTACAACGATGCATGCGGT
>JAPYZB010012585.1:0-10085 GCA_030522745.1 Eupelmus kiefferi | reverse complement strand
AAAAGATAATAAGAAAGTTTCTATCTGGAGCCCATCAAAACCCGCGAGCCCGTCCGAGCTAAGCTCGAGCTTTTTTACAGGCCTATTCCTTTCAAAATATTCAAAAGACTTCATTTTTATAAATTAAAATATGCGACCTCAGAGCAATATTTATAGCCTGGGCAATAAAGTGGACTTTATTGCCCACTGCTTTAAAGATGAATAAAACCGAGAAATAAATACTTATATATTAATACACACATATTCGCACACGTGCACACATTATCTATTAACTATTATCTTTCATTTATTATCTTTCATCTATTATAATTTGTCTATTTTATATATGTAGACGTATTTAAGAGCGATATCTTGTATAAATATATATATATATATATCACTTACTAGCCCGTAAAGAAAAAGTGGTCTTTTAGCACTCTTGTGTACAAAAAATAGGTTTAAAGGTCTCTAAAAGTTAACTTCTTGTTTATTGGGTAAGTGTGTGGTTGCCGTGTCTAAAAATGGTTACCTAACTCCCGCTTTTTATGCCCAATGTCACATATGCAAAAGCGACGACTCAGGAGAAATGCAGAGCCGCACAATGTGTAGACGAAACGCAAACTGGGCGAGCATCGGTGGGTGTAGCTCAGTGGTTAGAGCACTCGCTTTCTACGGGGACGGCCCGGGTTCGAATCCACACGATAGCGCGTTCCCACAGAAAGCGAGTGCTCTAACCACTGAGCTACTCCCACCGATGCTCGCCGAGTTTTCGTTTCGTCTACACATCGTGCACCTCTGCATTTCTCCTGAGTTGTCACTTGAGTCGTGACACCCAACAAAATCGGAATATCAATGCCTGCGTTACATAAAGCTCTGTATGTACCACGGACAAGTGAACCTTTATGCCCTCGTGTGGTTGCAGTATACTCGTCTTCGGCTCGCAGTACGCACTTGCCTTTGGCTCATGCTAGCTCGCCTACGACTCGTACTGCAAATTCCATACTCGGGCAATAAAGGTCCACTTATTGCCCTTAGAAAATGATGTACTATTATAGGATTATAGAAAATATATTCTGATGACACTAGATCCTGTAATTACTCTCACTAACCAAAATTCATTTTCCATTAATACACACATAAATATAAAACCAGAAACACTTATTATCATAAGATTTATATATTGTTTATGCTATAAACTAACATAAATAATAAATTTTATTTAATCTAAAGATTACAGTATATTATACTTCGAAACATGTAAGTGGACTAAGAGCGCTCAGTATGCGTTGTGTCATATAGAGGTAAGCGGGTTTATGCTGTGAGATAATCCATCGTTTGTTTCCCTAGCAGCAGAAAATAAGCACCTTACTGTATGTATGGGTACAATAATATTGAAGAATTGTTAAATCAAACGTATAATTAATTAAACTGTGATCAACAGATCATTTACAAGCAATATCTGGATGGCTCAGTGCCAAAGGGAGCCAAGTACATTTTGAAAAACGGTCTTTTTTTAATGAAGAAATCCTATATTTTTGAAATTTTAATAACAAAAACTTAGTTATCCTTGGATTCTGCAATATCTATATGCACTATTTACGTAAATAAGTATATATGATCTTTCAAACTAAATGTTAGTTAACTTCAATACAACATTTTCTTAAGAACATGTAAAATGGCGCTTAGTCCCTTTGGTTCTGAATCCTCCATTTAATTAAATTAAATTAAATTGGATTTTGATATATGGACTAGGTGGCATGAAAAATCTTTTTTATATAAAACTTTAATACATTACTTTATTTCTATTAAAACAAGTTTTTATTAATAACATGAACAAGAATAACTTTAATTTCGTTACCAATAGATATGACAACTCGTCGTTTAAATTACAATTAGAAATAAATAATATTATAGATATGAATTTAATATTATTTATTTCTAAACTTAGAAATAAAAAAATAGTATAAAAAATTAAGGAGGACAAGAGGACTTAAAAATAAATGCAGCAGGACTTTACTCGGCTGTGAATTGAACTCAGGACCCTCTATTTTCGCGATAGATGCTCGTCCTACACGAAAAACCTATTGCACAGCGTGAGGCTGTATACAAATACTTACACCACACGGCAGGGCTCGGGATTCGATATTCTTTGTTTATACACGTTCTAGTGTAGCGCAGCGAGAGCGCTTCCGTGTAAGAACGGAGAAGCCAACGGTCATTAATATTTTTGTTTGCCGGCGTCTACATTTGTTTTATGTAGCATGCAGCATTTGAATTTCTGAGATTAAGGCTGTGTTTTTATAATTATTTTTTGTTAAAAAAATTTTAACTTTTTAAAGATTTTAATATGTATAATTTGTGTGTATATATTTTAGTTTAGGTTTATTCGCGCATCTCGCCCGTGAACATAGCTCTCTCCCTTTCTTACACGGCATAGCAGCGTGTACACACGGCGTCGCGCATGCTGTACCTCTCCGCACTGTGATATTAGGCCAAGCAATGTACGAAAAAAAGGGTCGTTTCAGGACATAATTAGCAACAGCAAGCCGACTATGTAGATATTCTGACTTCAAATATTTTGTTGTTTAAAAAAATCTTTTTATATCTTTTTTCCAAAGATTGGTGGGGAAGAATATAAAAATATCGTTTGAGAATATATTAATCGTTTGTTAATTTTACTTTCTAAATTTTTAATGCAAATCATTTTAATAATTTTATTTTATTTCGAAAATGAATAATATACAAATTTAAAATTGTATCTAATTATTTCAATTCATACTTCTTAGCGAAACTTTTAATATAATCTAAGCAAAAATACTTTAATCCAGAATCTCTTAACTTTTATTTTATTATAGCACAAATCTCAAAGATCAAGGATTTTTTATGCAGATATACTCTGCAGATACCGACCTGAAGCAGATGCAGATCCATGCCATTATGAGGCGCCGCTACGGGAAAAAGAGCAACGCCATGGTCGTGTTTCAGCGGTTGCACTGGTTTATAAGAGTCGAGATCGAGATGGTAATCGTTCTCATCACACTCTTCGGCCATGTAGGCTTGCTCTAGAGTGGTCGTGTGCACACTTAAAGTGCGGTGAAGTGAGCCAGTTGTCGCATCCCGGCCTCGTGCATGACGGTGTTGATGAAAGATCATCACCTGAAAACGATATTACGAAATATCATTTCGATTATTTCATACTGTTGTAAAAAATAAAACATTATTTGCTTTGCTTTGCTATGCTATGCTATGCTATATATATATACTAGTGTAGTACCTACTCGCTCCGCTGGTCAACCCCCATAACACCGTAATATTTCTAAATTTGTCATAATCAATTTTAAGATGCAAGGTTTGTATATTAAACTTATTTTTATTGATTTCTATTAATTAAATAGAATAATTATTTTATATAAATATGTTGTTATTATTGAAATATTCTATTTTTTATAAAACAACGGCGACCAATTTTTCAGGTTCAAAATATGATTCGATTATGAATTTTCTATGATTGAGTCAAATTAAATAGACATCTTTTTTAGAAGCATAATTTTATATAACTTGCAATTCCTAAAAATTTTAGTAGTATTAATCATAAGATTTACTTAGAACATTAAGATACAATCGAAATATGAGTATATTTCTTTAATTGTAAATTAAAAATATAATTTGAAAAAAAAATTTATGTTTAAAAGAAAGATTCTAAATAAGTTATATATAATATTACATATGTTATATGTATGATTCAAACGATTTTATTATAGATTCTTTATGACTTTATTAAAATCTTCTCCTGTTAATGGGGTTTGATAATCCTACTTAATCGACATATTTAAATTATACAGATTTTAAACATTCAAAAATATGTATTGAAAAATTAAAAAGTGGCGTTTGTTCAAAATTTTTAAATTATATTTCATTCATCTAAAAGTTCCATTCAAATTTATTATCATCTAAATTCATCTAAAAGTTTTATTCAAACTCAAAAAATTTTGAGTTTTGATTATAAATTCTCTATGATTAAGTTAAATTAAATAGATTACGCTGCGGCGTCGGCGGAGA
The DNA here is from genome assembly GCA_030522745.1 of Eupelmus kiefferi. NCBI lineage: Eukaryota > Metazoa > Arthropoda > Insecta > Hymenoptera > Eupelmidae > Eupelmus > Eupelmus kiefferi. The sequence continues at coordinate 6,047 of JAPYZB010012585.1, read as the reverse complement.
CAGCGAATAATTAAGAGAAAATATCGTAAAATATCGAGAAAACAACGTCAAATCGAGGAAAATATCGTAAAAATACCGAAAAATAACGTAAAACCCCTTGAAATAAAGGCTAGTTTCGGAGATAAGGGGGGTCTTCTGGATTCTTATACACGGCGGCGGCGGCGACAGCGAAATATCTTTATAATATAGATATATATATTTACAAAAGCATAATTTATATAGATCTATAAAATAGAATGTTAACTTTATACAAATATGTTGTTATTACTAAAATGTTTTATTTTTATATTTTTACAGAAGCATAATTTTATATATTGTTAGATACTGTTTTTTTTCAATGATTATGTTATCTGTTTTTTTTTTATGAATCAATGGCGACCAAGTTTCTAGAATCTTGAGTCAAATTAAATATACATCTTTATAGAAGCATAATTTTTATAGTTTCACAATATATATGATTAAGTTTATACAAAATATTTTTTTATTATTAAAATATTCTCCTGTGAATGATTACGTTTCTTTGTTTTTGATTATTAACTTATGTTATAATAATTTTAAAGATTATGTAGTTTTATGTTACAAATATATTATTAACGCGAAGCGAAAGGGTGAGGATAGAAATCGGCACCGAATATTATACGGGAACCCAAAAATGATCATGTAAATATTTATTAGAAAAGTTGGAAAATTCTTTTTCCATGCCTAAAATTGGTAGAGAAAGTTGAGCATTTCGAGCGTATTTTATAAAACAGGGCGGAAATATGGCCATTTCCACCCTAGGGTGGAAATATCCACATTTCCGCCCTGTTTACATTTACCATTGAGTTGTGTACGACTTAAAATGCACAATTCCCTCTACTAATTTTAGACGCAAAAAAGGGCCTTTCTTGCGCTCGTTGGAAAAAATACGGTGTGTACGTGGGAAGAAAGGCTTTTTCAGACTAGGGCAAGGTGTTTTCGACTGCGACTCGTGCTGAACACCTCACCCTCACTAGAAAAAGCTTACTTTCTCTCCTTGTTGCACAATGTACTATTTTCTAAAGATGATATATTTTACTAGAAACTGACGTTGTGCGTTTTTCAGAAAAGATCCACTGAGTTTGTTAAAAAAAATTATAGACAGAAAAGGATCAGTATCAATATCCGAGCTTATCGACGTTATCGACTTTAAACCAGAATAATTTTTTTAATATAGTTAATGGACCTTTTCTGAAAAACGGACAACGTCAATTCTAGTAAAACATATAATCTTCAAAAAAAAATTTCCTACCTGGTTTAATAAAAGTTTACCACGTAATTTTTGGGTTCTCATATAATATTCTGTGTAAATTCCTACCTCCCACCTTTTCATTTCGCCTTAAAGTAATTTAATTATAAATTCTTTATGATTATAAATTCTCTACAAGTTTTACAGTTTTACAAAATAAATTGTATTGTTAAATACTTTGTTCTTACATTAATAATTATGTTATCTGCTTCGAACAATTAGTCTGTTAGATAATTTTTATATTTTATAAAAAATTTTATTACTTTTACTAGGAAATTAATGTTTTCATATTTCACCATCGTATAGGTCTTATTTTTTATGTTAGAATGGTGACAAAATTTCTAGAATCAAAATAATTTTACCATGAATTCTTTATGATAGAGTTAAACTTAATAAACATTTTTATAAAAGCATAATTTTTATAGTGTCATTAATTTTATATAAATTATTTTTTCATTGTTAAAATATTTTTCTGTGAATAATTCTCTATTTTACTTTTAATAATTAACCTATTTTCAAATTTTATACATTCAAATCTTGTAGTTTTATGTTACAAATGTATTGTTAAAATTTAAATATAATTTTTTCATGACTGTAATAGATTGTTAATTATATTATCTGCCTTTAACAATTAGCCTGTTAGATAATTTTTATACTTTATAAGAAATTTTATTATTTTGATTTGAAGATTAATCAATCAAGTATACATCCTATTTTTTATGAATCAATGGTGACCAAATTTCGAGGATCAAAATATGATTTAATCATGATTTTTTATGATTGAGTTAAATTAAATAGACATCTTTATGGAAGCATAATTTTTATAGTTTAAAATAAATTCTTAAAAATTAAAATTAAAAATTAAATTAGCCGTTATTTTGAGGGATTTTACATTATTTTTTCACTTTTTTACGTTATTTTCCGATATTTTTACGTTATATACCTCGATTAGATGTCGTTTTCATAATACTTTGCGGTATCTGTCCCTAATTTATCAAATATTACTCTTTATCACCAATAATAACCTTTATTTTAGGGGATTTTACATTATTTTGTCACTTTCTCTGGTAATTTTTTGATTTTTTAACGCTATTCTCAGATTTTTTTATTTTTTAAGATTTAAGAATAGGGGGTACGGACTTCTCACCCATAGCATTTCGCTCGCTAACCCCTCGTACGTTAAGGAGATGTGATCGAATAAATATCCATGCGGAATATTATACGGAAACCCAACATTTTTTTTATAACAATTATATATCTTACAAGAAGCTGAAGGCTTCTATTTTTTAAAAACGTTCTATAATTATAAGCATTTATCGACATTACCGACATTATAACATGAATAATTTTTTTAATAAACTTAAAAATTTTTTGTAAATAGGACACCGTCTGCATCTAGAGTAGTTTACAAGCTTAACAAAAAATGTATTCCAACTAGTTCAATGAATATTTAGGACATAATTTATGGGTTCCCGTAAAATAAAAATTCAAGGAAAATAACATTAAAATACTAAAAAGTAACCTTAAAAAGTGTCAAAATAATGTAAAACGCTCTGAAATAACGGATTTTCGGAGATAAAGGGGGAAAATTCATAAATTAAGCAAAAATATCGTGAAAACGAAGTAAAATCGAGTAAAATCACGTAAAAAAGTACAAAAATAATATAAAACTATTCAAAATAACGGTTACTTTTAGAAATAAATATATCAAAGTTTGACTCAGTAGTTTCCAGGTTACTGGTAGACATAATTACCTAGTAACTAGGTATTTCATTAAGTAAAAGTTCAAAAAACGTGGTAAAAATTTTCAAATTAAATTTACAAAATCAACTGCTAAAATATCAATTCAGAATTTAAAAGTAATTATTAATGTAAAAAAATCTTTTACTCACCTTATCTAGAATGGCGGCCGTGCTAGTATCTGTATCTGAGGTACTATGCCTAGGCGAGAACGGTAGTTCCGAATGGCTATCAACTCGCTCGAGCGTTCGTCGACGCTGCTCTGTAGCAACATCATAGGCATGGTAAGAAGGAATCGATGACTGGGGGGACTGATGCTGAAACTGAGGTGATGATAGTACATCAGTGGCGTAACAGGTTGAAAAAGCTACCGGTGAGGTGGTAGTTGCATTCGGCGTTTTGTTCTCTGTAAGACTGACTCTCGCGCCGGCACCGGGCGAGGGTAAAGGCACGTTATCGAGGGTCTCACCCTCTTTACTGCTAGCTCGTGAAGTATCTTTTTCTGTGTATTCCGGAGGATGCTAAAGACCATGACAAATCCAGTAAAGTTAGTGAATTAGTAATAAATAAAGAAGAAGCATAATTAGATTTTCACGTACATATATATGTTAACGGTGCAAACTTATAAATTTTTTACGCTTTTTATATTTTTTATTGAGCTTAAAATATTCAGGATATCGGAGCCGTACGACAAGCATCCTTTGTGTTTCCAGATTTTTCTTGAAAATGTTAATTTCAAAATAAATATATTGGTGCACTAGCACTGTAATAGTAATAACTACAAGCTCAGTTTATAAAAAATAATAAATATACAATTTTTTTAATATAAACAAAATTAGTATACGTGTTATATGGCTACGATATTCTTTTAAGTAATGTATGCTTCTAAAAATAAAATTACAATTATTATTTAAGTTTAACTTTTTGTGAAAATATAAATTGTACTATAAAATTTTTTAGCTATGATACATTTTAAAACATTTTATTTTACAAATTCAAATTTAACTCTTCTACTTTCTTAATAACAATATAAACTAATGAAGTTTTAGATAATACAATCATTTTAATTCTCTTTCTATCATTTAGTATTGAATACTATCGTTGAAGTTCTGAGTAAGTAGAAAGATAAAGAGTAACAAAATTAAAGCAAAATCCAATGTAACTTCGAAAACCAATGATCGCCAACGACAAGAGCAAGTAGTTTCCGCCGGCCTACAACTGTCTTAACTGCTGGAGGCCGATAGAAACCCCTAACCTTGTCGTCAAACAGCTTTGTCGCTCCTTATAGCCTTTTATCGAATCGGTTGCTTATGTTTGTTTCTTTCCTTTTCCCTTAATGTTATCAATGTCTATATTTCCTCCATAGAGATTCTCAAAAATCAGTACCGTACAACTAGCGCTAATGACTTCGGATATCCTTTCTTTCTAGCATTTAAATTATAAACTATATTAATTATTTGAGAAATTGTTTTATTTTTAAAATTTTAACCATTAGTTTAGCAAATTACAGAAACTTATAATATTATAGAAATTAAATTTACTGAATTTTAATAATTAAAAGTTTAGTTTATAAACTACGAAACACTTTTAGGAGGCGAAAGATAGGAGATCCAAAGTCACCTTGACAATAAAGTATATTAGATTATATTATAATATATTATATTTTGATGAAGATTAGATCAGCTATATTTTTATTACCTATATAATTAACTGTTTCAAGTAATTTCATACAAGCATAATAAAAACATTCTAATAATTATTTGATAATAATTACATTATAATGTAATTGAAAGAGACGTATTTCAAAAAATTTAAACAAATTTTAGAAAAATGCTATGTTTACAATAAAAATTTTTTTTCGAAATTTTAATTATAAAAAACAGAGTTATTCTTAATAAATCATTCATACTTTCGAAAAACAGTTGAAACATTCGCTGGAGTGCACTACTTGTTTATCTTCCAATATAAGACTTGCCGTTCAACTAATGCAAGGATACACATAAAAAGTATTTTTTTCTCTTCATGAATAAGAGTTTGCATTTTGATTTGACATTGTCTTAAGGTGGCTCCATCGACTTTTATAAAATATACCACATTCATGAAATTTTACATAAATGTTCTATAAATCTTCAGTTTTTTATTGGTGCAAAGAAAACCTGGGGTCACTGACCAAATTATTAAAAAAACAAACGTGAAAAACTTAATTTTAACATGTAACCTTATGAGCATCCATAGATGAGAATCGTTAATCTCGATTTAGTATAGCTTATGAAATAATAACTCTCAAATTAAGTGTATAATTGAAGCTTTTTGCACGAGGAATTTAATGCCGTGATTAAATATACGTCTTACCGAACGAATAAAAAAGATATTAAGAATAAACGGTGAAACTCACTTCTGCGCATGCGCATAATCACCCAATATCATTAAAAAAATGTATTGTTTATATTACTCTAACCTCAAAATCACGCTTTCACGTCGTGTCTAACCATAAAAATGAGTGAAATGACATCAAAAAGAAAGAAAGAAAGAAGAAGTGAAACATAGAGTATTTTTTTATAACTTTTCACCAATAAAAATTCAAAAATTTAAATTGAATATTGCGATAAATAGAACTGTGATGAGTGTCCTATTTAAAAAAGCCGCCACATCTTGTTTATGCAGCCAACTTAAAAAAATTAACCTAAAATCTCGAAGCATTATTATCATTATTCTCTCAAGATTCTTTTACTTTTCTTGAATGTTTAAACGAGCTATTACATTTATTTTAATAACCAAGTATAAAAACTGATTTTAGAGTGATTCGGATTATTAATAATCGTTAATTACGAGTACCGTGGCATAAGTAAAATGCTATCTGAACCATGCCAGAAAGCACTACTTACGCCACGCAAACACCGGGTGCTATAGAAGTCATTGAGTTCGATGACTTTATTGTTCATATGGTAATGAATTGATGAAATAAGATGACTCTGTTGATCTCCACGAACTATCCAATTTATTAAAAATTCGCCGACGTTTCGGACGTGTTACATTACGT
>JAPYZB010012573.1:0-11816 GCA_030522745.1 Eupelmus kiefferi | reverse complement strand
GCGAAATACAAATGCAAATAAAGTAATTTTTGTAGATTTATATAGTGTATTATTGTGAGCTTTCACACGTGTCTCTCAACTTTAGTATTATATTAGCCACAACAACAACAAATTTACCACAGCATTCAAGTAATTCTAATCGAGAAAGTAAACCTTCGCGCTCTGCCGCCCACAAACCTCTAAAAGAAAGCAATCCTTACCGAAAGTCAAAAAGCTGGACGCCAGAGCGCAGACACACATCCGATAAAAGTCCATCTTCTCCTCGATCTCCTCTCCTCCTCGGGGGGAGAGCGCGGGGGGTTTGTTTACTGCTTACTAGATTCTATCTTCGAGCGATCGTATTCTCTCCCTCTCCGCGTATATATACCTACACCCGGCAGCCGGGGGAAACAGCCAGCGAGAAAATAGAGCCGGGGGACTCCTACTGTGCTCTCCGCGACTCCGGAACACACATCGCCGCCGAGAGAAATTTTGCCGCAACGTTAATCACCTATTATTGTCGCCGCGTATCGCCACTTCTCCCTCTTCCTTCGGGGGGCTGCTTCATCGCGTTTCTTCGGGGAAAAATAATATTGTTTACGAGAGGGCCGAGAAAGCGAGCATGCGCTGGTTAAATTCACCGGCGCTTCGTAAATAAGCCGTCGATAACGTATATATTTTCTGCGGCGTCTATTTTTCTCGGGCCCTCATCGGCAGGCCAAACTTTATAAATAAGCCTCTCGGCGTAAATAAATAACGAAGCTCTGGCTTCTTAATTCGCTGGCTCGGCGCGCGGGCATAATTAATAGCGCGCCCACAGATTGATAAACGTGAATGATCGCTCGGCTGAATAAAATAATAATACAGCGCTCTGAGCCCTTGAATCACCCAGCACACTCGCTCTCGCATAATAACGCTGCAGCAGCCGTCGTATAAATTGAGCTTATAAATTCTTCGCTCGTTATCAGCGGCTAGGCTCGTTCTCCACCTACGCGATTCGGCGCTGGAAAAAAGGAGCTGCAAGAAAGGGTGAGGATATAATCGGGCTATACTACAAATAGTGCAGAGCTCCCGGAAAAAGCGAGGAATAAAATGGAAAAATAGATAAGAGGAAGATGAGGTGCCGCGTGCAAGGGAGCGTATATCTCGCGTCTATTTATAGGCGAGCGCGCGGATAAGGCGCTGGCGTTGTATCGATAGGATGACGACAAGCTGCGACGAGCTGCATGTATATGCCTTTGGATATTTATTGCCGCAGGATGTTTAAGCGCTCGAGAGAACGGAACTACTTTATAGTGCGTGACGGGCAGCTCTCCTCGATTCGTCTCTCTTTTTCCTTTCGGCTTCGATTTTTTTGCGATCGTCAAATTGCTCGTATCGACGCGGAGAGAAAACGAAGCGAGGAGAAACCGGCATCTTCTTTCCAGGTTGGAGCTCGGCATTCTTCGGGAGAGGTGACGAGCTTAATTTACGTTCCGGGCTTCTTTGATACCCGAAGTGGAATGGAATAAAAAGGTTGAGCTCTCGACGCGTGCTTGAAATTGGTGGAAGGAGGTTTGACAAAACGGTGCGAGTTTCTTGCGCGGGGACAAGGAGAGTTTTGAAGACTTTAATTATTCGACGACATACTCGGCATTCGCGAGCTGATTCGTTGGCCGGAGTTGCGGTATTCTAAATGTATTTTGTCTAGACGTGCAGTGTTATCTAGATAGGGAATTTTTTTGGCAATGACAAAGAAGATCCATCAGCCGGTTTATTAATTTTCCTTACTATCTCGGCCGTGCACGTATGAATATATAAGTACGTGCGTGAATCTTTTGTCCGCTACTGCGGCTTATTGGCCTTAATTAAAGAAACAATCGACGCGTTAACTCGAACAATGAACCGCTGAAGCTAGAAGCTGACTTCGACACGCGTAACTTAATTTAAACTCTTCCAACTCTTACAGCAGAATTCCAGCAAAGGTGTACTCAACTCTCGATAAAAGCGCCTTGACAAGCCGCTTCTTTTTTGATTTATCGAGAAGGCCGATTACGATTACAGAAAATCAATCACCGTCAGTGATTAAACGGTATCGTCAAGCGCACGCATAAGAAAAATCATCCACCAATGAAAAACGATCGGACTTTTTCCTACCGGCCTTTGACAGACCTTTCAATAGACAACACCAGCTTCCTTCTTATATGCTCGACACGTTTTCACGACTCAGCTTCCAGATTACATGTTTATTCATCGGCAGTCCTAAATAAAGGGCCCAGCGGACCTTGGCCTGGAGCCTGCATAGTACACACAGAGTGCCAAACACTATGTGTGTGCTCTGGCGATTAAGAAACGCTGATGGAGATTCAGCGCTTGAAAAGTCGGAGCAATCAAGTGGCTACCAAGGTCGGGGCATTGTAGGCGCGCTCGTGCGTTCACGCATAGAGCCGAGGACGCTTATAGACTAAAGCTTGTACCGCTGCTTTTTTCGGTCTCGTCGTTTCGTGGATAATAGCCAGAGGAACATAGCCGAGCTCTTGGCAGGACTGGCTAATGGAACGGCTCTCGAGATAAGGCTCTCTTTCTCTCTTGCTGCTTCTCAATAAATTATCAACGACTTATTCTATCTGCTTGAGTGTGTTTGTAGATGTGTGTATGCGCGAGCGTTTGTAATAGAGCTGCTGTTTTTTTATGAATTAACGGAATTCCATGGGTAAGATAAGAAGAACGATGTGTTCCTTTCTTTTATTGCGATTGGAATAATTGAGAAACAGATAAATCCAGCGAAACGAAAGCCACTTTTAGACCATCAGAAATAATTTCCTAGAAAACGCGGGAGAGCTGAATTATTTAGCGAGCCAAAGACTTGCGATAGGTGCGCAAGCGCCGACGTCGATATCGGATTTGATAAGAAAACGGTGCACGCGTGCGCTACGTGAAGGTCGACCCGGTCTATCCGAAATCTCGCTTCCGATTCAGATATATACGAGAAAAAAACGAGCGGCCATCTGTTTTGCCTGAACTATTCACAGTTGCCGTAGGCTCGTCAATCCCTGCGCCCTTGTATTTCCACCGTTAAGCTTCTTTTTTTATGTCTTCTGTTATTTTTTCTTCTCCGCTGCCTGGAAAAATCAAGATTGGAAAGAAGAGACGATTGGTTCTTCTGGAATTGCCTCGATTTATATCGGCAAGGAAAATATAAAAGATTTTAACGAAAGGGGAATAAAACTCCGCGAATGCCGTTTCCGCGTCGCATGAATATTATTGCCGCGAGAGAAAGTCCATGGAAATTACGAGTTTTAAAATCGGCCGAACAGAAACGATCGTCTTGCGCGCGTACGTATCTCCTCACTTTCACTAGGCGCGCAAATAAAAGGCTCTCCCCAGAAATTGAGGATTCCTTTATTTCCAGCTATCTATTCGCGCAGCCTCAGCAAACAGCAAACATAATGAAAATCAGTTATCAGGCGCGCGTGTAACGCGTGTGATGTGTATCTCGGCGTTTAATCAGTCTGACCAAATAAAAAATCACTTTATTGACTCGATGATTAAACTCGGCATAATGCTTTATGGCTGGATCTTGAGTTGAACATGTATATAGCCGCCACTGACACATAGGAAGATTTAAGCCTTTTTTAAGCCGTGTGAAAATTAAAGAAATTATAAAGCAGCTGCGAATTATTTGCGCCAATCTTGAATAAAAAGCGATTAGCGACCTATTTTTATACTCGCACCTGAGTCGCACTCGCTATCGCTTCAACATTTTCTGGATTCTATCGGTTAAGGTCGTCGCTGAACTCTAATGAGCAATGCATCGATTATAAAGCAATTTGAGCGATCGGCCGCGCATTTCTCGGAAATAATTAAAATAAAATTACAACGGAGCGACGACCCATTTCGTCAGGATAACCGATAAAATTACGGAATTTGAAAGCTTTCTTCAGCTCGCTGTCGTCAGCAAAAAATCGATACACGTATACTTGCCAAAAGCAATACATCAGCAGCTCCGCTTTTTTAACATACAATACTATAAAATAAATCATCCCATTTATATCCCCAAGGTGTCCCCTTGGCTTGGGTCAAAAGCCCCCGAAAATCGAAAATATCCGATAAAGAAGATACACTCCTCAAGGCCGGCCTGGAATATACATCGCAAGCTCGATGAAGAAGGAAATGAAGTTCGCGCAGCTCGCAGCGAACAAAGAAGATCTCCGTCGCTCGAGCCGGCGAGTCGAGGCTCCTCGAGTTCGATGCTCCTTGTTATCAGCGCGCGTCGCTGCTGCCGGCGGCGCTGCTACTGCTGACGTCATCCCCTATCGATTAGTCGCACGGCCACGTGACTCTCGCTCTCTCTCTCACTCGTAGCGCTGCACGAGAGAGGGACAGCTTACCGATGAGATGGACAAAAGAGGAGGACACCTTTGGTTTTTCTGTGGCTCTCCGATGAAAAAGCTGCTGTCGATTGATTTGCGTTTATTTTTCCGGGATTATAAAGTCGATTAATCTCGGCCGATTGGAAATTACTTCCGCTGCGGCTTTCTTTCGACTTTGATATCCGCGCTCTATATGACCCAGATATACACACAAGCTAAATTTCGTATTGAGCAATGCCAGATTCAAATTATCTCGTGTTGTTTCAGGTTGCGCTCTCTCAAGTATGCGTGCAAACAAAATCAAGTCTCCCGCGCCGCTCTGTGCAATATCTCCTCGTTCGAGCTAACGCGATCGCTCCTCGAAATTCAAAATAAACGGCCAAAAAGAATCCGCGCCGGCTTCATCTCACGGGGCGTCCTATACATACATCAGCGCGGGAATCTAATATACGCAGAGGGAGCGCATCGTATATTTTCCCTCTGCGCCCACGCAAGCTCGAAATCCACTTTTTTTCTCCCCGCTATCCCACAGCTAGCTCCCCCACCCACGCACGACCTTAGGCCTCGCTCTCAGCCCCTTTTCGGCCCCCACCCTCGTCACGTTCGACTTTAAATCTTTATTCGAGGCTTAAAGGGAGCCGGCGAAGGAGCTGGAGAAACGCGCAAATGCAAGTCACGTCGCGCGGCTGTTTAAGTGGAGCGCGATTTCGAGGCACAGCCAGTTTTATATCCCCCTTTTTTTGCCACTGGGATACGCAACGTTTTCGCGCTCGGCAGATTGTACATTGCGGGCTGACTTTTGCATCGCGCGTTTATCTTTATCGCGCACGTGCGTACGTAGACTCTTTGCTAGAGAGGCGAATATTGGTCTGTTACAAGCGAGAGGGAAGGAAACGCGTTGGCGCACGTCGTAAAACGTTATGGTCGCCATGTGTGTCATCGGGGAGAGGACGAGTTCACCGGCTGCTGCTGCGGTGAGCTGGAGAGACTCGCGCAGGGAGAGAAGCTCAAGTGTATTACGCTGCAGAATCAAAATTGATTTTCTGCTGGATATCGGCCGAACTTTGATGAAGTTTGTCAAAGAGATTTTCGCCGAAAGTTTTCGACTGACTGGATTATGTGTAATTTCGTTTAAGTGGATCCCTGAGTCGAATGTTGGATTGTAATCGTCGCGTTTAACGCGCGAGTCGTCAAACGAGAAAAAAAACGAGTTTTTTGTGCGGAAAGTAGGTAATACGGATTAGAGTTAGAGGTAAATACATAAAAGTCTATTTTTAAACTTTAACGATGTTTTCTGTTTTCATTATAATTCCTACTTAGACAGCTCGTAAACGTGCAAGTTGTTAAAGAAGAGCGCTCACCATTTTATTGTGTAAAAGCCCAGCTTTATACATCCACTTTTGGTCCGCTCCGTTAATTTTGTTTTTCACGACAGAGAAAGAGACGATCGACAGCGACGACGACGACTAAAGAAGACTCTCTCGACGGAGAAAGAAAATAAGGTATATATAAAGATCCCTTCTCTCTTTTCGGCCAGCGAAAAGACGATAAAAAAAAACGAAAAAAAAGGCGATGCGTACACAAACGCGTATCTGCCTCCTCGCGAATAAATCATCCACGTGCCCTTATCATTTATCCAAACTTCATTGACGCGCGCGAGGCATTTTGGCAGCGCGCGCTCTCTTGACCTACTTACCGGTCAGTCGCCCGTTTTCTCCGCTGCACAAAGAAAAAAAGAGAGGCACGATGCGCGCGTTCAACGCACTCTACAGCCGCGTTTTACGATTACGCGAATTTGAGCGAAGTTTGCGCCTCTATATACGCACGGTAGTAATCAAGTAGAGAGAGGAGCCGTTTTTGTAGGCGCGCCCGAGTGCGTGTGTGTGTATACGTGTGCGAAGCAAAACTTACATCATCGAGAAGACCTGATTCTAGTCCTGCGCTGGCTGGCTCCTCCTCCTCCGCTATGACCGCGCGCGTAAACAACATTGGAAACGAGAGAGAGCACGAGAGAGCGAGATCTTGAGGAGGAGGAGGAGGAGAAGGAGGTGGAGAGGAGAAGAAAAAGAAGCGGGAGAACCGGTTTCGCTGCTCGGAAAACAATTTTACGATCTCGCGGGCGAGCGCAAACGAGCGAGGGGGGAGAGGGACGGAGACGCACATGGATACAGGGAGAGAAACGGTAGGTGTGCGCGCGGCCGCGTACACAGTCCCACCTTTCTCCTCTGAGGGGCTATCATCTGCGATGCCATCTCAGATTTGAGCACCCTTTTCGTCAACATCTCCTTGCCGGGGTCTCCGTTTTTTTCTTCTTTTCTACTTTTTTTGTTTCTATGTGGAGAGGTAGTGTATTAAATGCACATTTTACGTTGTGGTCCTGTGTCAACTGACTTTTTAGGTGGGTCACAAAATGTTTAACTTGTTTGAATTTATGCACTGTAGTTGCATAATGGACTATTTCCAGGCGGTCGAAGCACTCTATGAACCTTGTACATAACTGTGTTCTTGAAACTTGTTATGTTCTTTTCAGTTCCTTTTGCTTTTTCTCCTTTATCGAAATTTAATTTTGGATAAACGAGACTCGGAAGTAAAATACTACCATAGAGTAAAAAAATTATAGTCCGCAATTAAAATGTGTAGCACTATTGTTAATAATAGTGTGCGGCTGCAAGGCTTCAGAGTAGGTCATCGATCAAATAAAGAAAGAAAACACAGGCTTGCAATTGGCTTTGCTTAAATCGCAATAATTTGCTTCGAGAGAAATAGTTAAGTGCGAAGGTTCTCCGCGCATGGTAAAAAACATCTTTAACGATTTTATTTGCAAAGAAAACGGAAATGACAAAATTAAAATTGCTCGTTAAAAACTGCCGCGATATAGATATTTTTCAAGTCGCTCTTTCGGCGGGACATAAACAATTCTAATTAAAAAGAATTTATGGGTCGCGGCATGAGTCACAGCGCATTTAACTTGTTAAAAATCAAATATTTTAAATACTCACGCGTACGGCTTATGACCAAACAGCATTTTACATATGCTTTATTTGAATAATTTATACATTTGTGCTTAAGCGAGCTATAAGTGCAAAAGTAGGCGTACATTCTAAATATACACTTCTACACGTTAGAAAATCATTACATCTTATTGCTTTCCACCTTTGACTCTCGAAGAAATCCAAGAAACTCGAAAAATAAAATTCTCTCAATCCCGCTCCTCCGACAAATATAAAATCTCGCCTCAAGCCGTAAACAAAGGAGCGACTCTCATTTACATATTAATCACTCTCGGCGGTGTACACCTCGGCCAGCTAATATACGATTTCGGCGAGGACGAGGTTAAAAAAAAAGCTGAGGTCTTTTATTTCGAAAGCAAGAGCGCTAAAGAGCTTTAATGAAAGAAACAATTAATTTCTCAAGTGCCAGGCCGGCGGAAAATTCAGCGGCGGGGGCGGCTCATGAATGAAAAGACAAGAGGGTAGTGCCGTTTGCATAGAAATTGCGCACGGTAGAGGCGATATTCTCCCCGCGCGCGAGCTGTTAAACCTTTATTAACACGGGAGAAAGAGCAGAGAGTTTTCCACGTACACAGCAGCCTGCATTCGTTCCCGCCGCGAAATGGCCTTTCTGGCCGCTGTCGCTTTTATTTTGCGACTGACGCGCGCGGCCGAATTGAAAAAAAAGCCGCGCGTTTGCATATATCCGCTAAGGGTGGACAATCGATATAGGGTGCAAAAAAAGGGGGAGAAACGAAAACAAAGAGCGGGCCGAAAAATGTTTCTGTCCCTTGTGAATAGGGCGCCGAGGTAGGCGCGTGCCGTTGAAAAAATAATCTGCTCGCGTCAATTTTCGAGACACGAGTGCAGACTCCTCCTGCGGTCTGCGCCGACCTCAGAGATGAAAACAGCCGTATAAAGTGTACTTTGTTGCGAGCGATTTACCGCATCATCTCGCGGCGGTTCTGAAATCGAAAACCAGCGCCGCTTCTCCTTCTCAATCTTATCCGCCCAGACCGCAGAAAACAGAATATAAATTTACCATTTACCTGTTGTTTATTGCGAGTAATACACCCAGCGACTGACGACATCGATTGAGTTTCCAGAAACGTGAAAAACGCAGTAATCTAGTGATCCCAGTCGAATCAAACGTAACTAACGGAGCTCCTCCTGGTAAAGAGCGAGGCGAGAGAAAGCGGCTCTCGGCGAGAATTCGGGAAATGCCAAATAAGGCAGCCGGCGTCGCGGCTGCAATCAGCGACGTGCCTTATCAGTGGCCGGCTCCGCTTGGGACAATGACGGCGCGTCGGCTGCAATTCGGCGCAACCCGATGACTCAACTCTAAAAGCTGGAAAAGCGCTGAGCAAGTCTAGCATCACGGGGCTAGACACTGTGGACTTAAATTTGTATCCTCGCATTGTTTCGACGAGCCGCTGTTTGTTGAGCTAAATGACTGTCATCGATCGTTGCAGAAGCTTTTTATTATGTAATGTTATATAAAGCCGTGCCCAGTTGTGACATTTATGCGCGAGCGCGCGAGTTGTTTCGTTTTTTTTTTTCAGCCGCTTTTTGCACGTCGTAGGTAAACATCAACAATATTGAAATACAATGCGGATTTTAATGGGCATGCTAATGCCGGGGCATTCAGTGGGTCAGAATAAAATGGGAATGAACGTTTACCCCGCCTGGGCTCTGCATATTTATATAAAGAGCGCGGAATTGGGATCATTCCAAAATTTCGTTTTCTCGCTTTTCTGACGCAATCTCGGATACGATTTGATTATCTAGCCTGAGAGCCATCTCCCGAGAAGCCCTATTTTACATAAATATAAATATTCTACAGAGCTGACTCACGAATTATACTCCTATGAAAAGCCCATCTACTATTGACACAATGTATTAATTCTCAAACCTGTCCCTCTCCTCCCAGAGCGCAAAGAAAAATCCGTGCACTTTGCCGTAGCAAAGGCAAAAAAGAAGGTATATATTGAAAGAGCGCCCCCTCGACGCTGCTTTATCCCACAGGCCACAAAAGACGACCCGAAAAACTCCCTCGAATGAAACATCACGAGAGTAATAACAGGTCGATACCTGCGACTCGGGGCCACTTAAGCCGCACGAGAAAATTTGTCAAATGAATGGGGACTCTGTCTTGCTCGCTCAGCTCAAATCCAGCGCTATATAGCGCGACGAGAGCAGTCCAAGGTCGGAACACACAACCGGCTCTTCTCGCGCGGCGGTCGATCCTTTTGCAGGCTAGAGAAAAGCCGGTGGATTATTGCATCAGCAAAGTGCTCGGGCTTTCGGAAAATTTTTCAGCCCGATAAGTAGCCGCGGCTAAACAAGACGCACAATGACGCTAATTTTTGCCTATCCTAGAGAGGGATACATATCAGGGGAATGACGCAAGCGAGAAGAAAGATTTTATCGGTGTTTGCCTTTTGGCCTTCGATTTTCTCGAGCCCCTTGCTTTTTTTTCCGATCTTTATCGTGCATTGTCTTCGAGAGAGACACTGACATTTCGGTGCTTTCGCGATCAGCAGTATAACGATGCAGCTGGGATGAGGAGTAATAAAGAGTGATTTATTATACGAGGACTGTAGCGCTGTGTATCGCGCGTCATTGTAGCGTGAAAAACGCGCCGACTTTTATTGAGCAATCGTTTATTCGAGCGAACTTTTGCAACGGCGATCGATATAGAGAGCGATGCACTTAAAATCTATACTTACACCAATAACAACACTGGCAATAAAATTGTTTTTCCACTCGTTATTTCAGCAGCGCGCTACGAGCTTTTAAGGTTAGAGGAGCTCGCAGCCGGAGCGGCTCTAGTATATATATATATACATCAGCTGACCGAGCGGCTCGCCGGAACAAAGCCGCTCGCCGCTCTCCGTTCTACGAGCTTCTCTAACGTTCGATGTCAAGCTTAACCTACCGCTATAAAAATAGCAAAAAAAAATGTAAATAAAAACTCACGTCGTTGCCGATTTGACCCATGCTGGCGGTTGCACCACGAGTAGCGATCGCGGCCGCCTCGGGGCAAATCTCCTGCTCGTTTGCCACAGGAATCTTGAAGACTTGGACTCGGCGCAGCTGATTTGCTCTGCTGCGACTCTCTCCCTCTCCTCGAAGAAGCTGATCTGCCTTTGTGTGTGTGTGTGTGCGATGCGAGATCTGTCTCCTCTCCGTTACGATACGAAAGTTCTAGTGCACTGATTTTTACCGAGCGCAAGGTTTAATGACGTCCGAAAGTTATCACTTTTGAAGAGGATAAGCGAGAAACTAGCAGTCATAATACAGAGACAGCTCTGAGCTACTGCTTGCGTTACTCATTGATTTTCCTGGGCTGCTCTCTCGCTCTTTGTCTAGCCCGTCGTCACGACTTTGGCTTTTCCGCAAGCGCGCTTCTTTCGAGATCACAGAAAAAACGACGACTGTCGTCGTGTGTGTGTGCACCGGGCGATATTATATAGAAACCGGAGAGAAAAAGAGACGATCGACTCTATTTCCTCGAGTAGAAAAACGTATATCTACCAACGATTACTTATATACCAGGCGCGTATAAATAAATATCAAAAGTCGCGGCTCGTACAAAAAAGCTGGCTCTCGTTGTGTTATCGTGTGCGCGTGTCCTCACGTATATATCCAACTCTGTAATCTTGTACTTGCTCGTTGTGTCTCCCCGGCACCGGCACTTTTCTCTCAGTCTACTTTCCTTCGGTGCGCGCTACGAAAACTCGTCAACGTGAAAAAACTTAACGTTACACTACGCTGCCAAGAAAGAACGAAGGAAATAACGTCGACTACGTGCGAAGGCGAGAGAAATAAAGGGAAAGAAAAAGCTCGCGGAGGCCGGACTAACTAGCGGATAGTGGAAACGTAAAGGTGCTGTGCCGTCCAGATCGCGCGAGTGCCGGTTGCTAACTGACGCCTCGAGCCAGCCGACTGATCGAGTCTACACTTCTCTCTCCTGGTGCCCTCCGCTCGCTCTCCCGTTCTCGCTCCGTCTCTCTCTAGCTCTCGGCTCGCCGAGCGACAGAGAAAGAACGGCGCAGGCGCACCAGCCGAGAGCTCACCCCTACTCCTACGCCTCGCTCTGTCTCTCTGCCAGCCCGGTCGCCGCCGAGAGCCGGCCGGCTGAGCGCTCAACGAGACCGACTCTCAGGGCCCGCTCGGCTGAAGCTGGCTCTCGGCCCTGGCGTCGCTTTTTTTTAATTAATTATCGAATTTTTTTTTAAAGTAGACTGGCGTGTTTAACCGCTCTGGTTTATCATAGATACGCAAGCGGAATTGGTTTCAGAGCTGCGGGAATCGTTTTAGAGCAGGATTTCGAGCGAGCGAACAAAGACGAAGCGGAGGCTCGGGGCGCTGGGTTGGACTAGGCGCGGCCCTACTCGGCAGCTCTGGAAGAGCGGCCGGCACGGATCAGCTGATGCCTTAGCAACAGAGTTACTAGCCGCGCTAAAAATATCGAGCCGTTGCTGGCTGCGCC
>JAPYZB010012537.1:0-10041 GCA_030522745.1 Eupelmus kiefferi | reverse complement strand
GAAATACAGACAGAAAAGTAATATAAAATCACGTGATGATTCGAATCATGAACTAGCTCATACACTTGCATATCGAGGGCAGTTTCATAGACGCTAACATCTTTTTCTACAAAGTAATTTAAAAGTGTTGTCAATTGTACTTATATTTGTAAAATAAATACTGTTACTAAATAATTTGTCAGAAATAAGTTTTTCATAAATCCTTTATTTTTAACTGTTAGTCATTAGAAGTATAATAAAAAATAAATGAAAAATAATTTAAAAAGTGTTAATGTAATTGACAGTCATATACTGGCAGAAACTTGTATTATTAAATTTAAAACCAGTACTGAGATTTTTAGAGTTAGATACCTGAACACTTTAATTATTCACTAGGTACTTGCTTAAATTCTTATTGAACATTCGATCCTATAAATATGCTTAATAAGTTATAAATCTAATGAATGAACTATACATATAATGAATTTCTAGTATAGAAACTAAAGGTTTTCTTTATTGCTACTTACATAAGCAAATTTATAAATGTACAGTATATATTCATCTTTCATAGTGATCCTAAGTCAGAAATAATGCTAACAAATTTATTTAAAATAAACTTCATCCGATTTACTTTTTACTTAATCTCTTCAGGTTAAGGTATTTGTATTCTGTAAAATTATCTCACATCAAAAGAAAGACTATTTTTTTTTCACAAAATACATAATCAACAAAATGTGTATTACTTAGTAAGCAGTTGTGAAGTCTCATTACACCCAACCGTCATTTCCAACTGCACATTGAAACTTTCTCTCGACAGTCCATTATAGTCCCTGGGCCGTATAATCTGTACTATACGCATCGGAATAACTAAATTGTTGGAGCCCCCCACGCTTGTCGTGCATGCAATAAATATGTTCGTGCGCGCTTGCCGAGGGAACGGAAGAGATTTCCTCAATCATTTCATCAGGCCCATCAGCAGCAGCAGCGGTCAGCAAGACAAATCTCACGCGATCCTATCATAGTGAACCGGTGTCCCTCTCGCGCTGAAACACTTTGAACAAGCTACACAATCGTTCCTCTTATCGCAGCTACATGATCTAGTAGTGTGTAGATGCGAGTCGCAAATTGCGAGCGCGGCTTTACTGAGACCGAGATGGGAGAAGTTTGTCGCTTATCTTGTTCTTGTAAGGTAAACATAGGGTTGAAGTAAGAGAGGTTAATTACTTTTTGTTTGATATTTTGGAATGTAACTAAAATTAATGCAAATTATGGAGTGAATGTTAACAATTTTTTAAATACGTTAAATGATTAATATTAACGGTGTGAAAGAGTTTTATGGCTTATTAATAAATATTTAACGCGTTTTATAAATAAACGAATACACAAGTTCAAAGTTGCATTCATAATACCACAGTGTCCTTTTCCACGTAAAAATACCAGGTTCATCAACTTTCTGACACAAGTTTCCTTAGATGGCTGGCGCTCGTTCATACTCAGCGGTTTTTACAACATCAAGAATCCAATGCTCTATTTACCAAAATAAGCATTACTATTTCATATGATTCATAGCAAAAAAGGCTTAAACCCATATTTAACTTTAGTTTATTATGGAATTTATATGTAGTTGGCTAAACTAGCTAAATTTATCTTTTAATAATTGCTGATTAAATTTTGATGAGTATAGTTTGATACTAAAACGCATAGGTAATTAAAATCTTTGCAATCGTTCAAATCCTAAAAAAATTTGAAGTTTTTTTTAAATATTACACAATACGTAGCTTTTTATAAATTTGCAATATTTTTTCCTCACTTTCTGATGAAAGAATAGTAGATTCAAAAATAACTGCTACTAATAAATCAAACAAATGATGACATTTTAAAAGTAAGAAAATATGTGTGCTTCACTTTTGCTACGCTATTTTATTCACTTCAAAGCGTTTGTCATTCTCAGATAATGTAAACAAGTTGCTCGGTGATTATGCGACAGTGCGCATGACGTTGATCAATTAGAAATGCAATATGCTTTCATATGCCACAAAGGATAAAATGTCTCTGTGGCCAGTGATAGTTTACCGCTGCCGTGTATATCAATTTACAATTTTTTCATGCCAGATTCAGACTGACGCTTGAAGTTATTAATTAGATTATGACAAAGAGCAACATGCTATTACTGTATGTATTCTAACAAAGGGAAACAATATTTTCTGACTAGGTGCAATTTCAAAATCATATTTTCTAGAATTAAGATATTTTTTTTTTAAATCTGAAGTACACATTGACATTTAAAACGAAGACTATCAAGTTTCAAATTTAAAAAACGTTAGATTTTTGTTAGAAAGCTTCTAGTAACATAAATATAACTGTTAAAACTTGCTATCGTAAAATATTGTCAAAATATCTGTAACTACAGTAGTTTTTTAATTACTACTTACAAAACAGATACACTAGTGTTTGTAAAAGACATCATTGCAAAAGGAATAAGATTTTAAAAGTAAGTAGCGTAGATTACAGATATTTTTAAAAATAATTCTTTGTTCCTAGAAATATTAAGCGCACTTTTCAAAGTATCTAAATTACACACATTCTCAACTTCGCAATAAACTTCATAAAACCACCCATAAACAACCTCTCCCCACAACAAAAATCCCTATAAAAACCAAAAATTACCCCACCGCGACTCCACAAAACACCTCAGGCTCTCAACAAACCAGTCTCTCGCCGGCTCCACGCGAATCGATAATTCAAGGCGACGTGCGCAGATCTGGCCGTAAGACCGGAAGCTGCGCCTCGATCACGTCTCGTCGGCTGCGTCAAAATGCTATGTGTCCGCTCTCGCGCCTGCAAAATCGGCAAGTGCGAGGCGCAAAGAGTCTCGCGGCGAGTATATAATAGCGCGTTCGAGTTCAACGATCAGCGGCTCTTGGGCGCGCGGCGAAATTGTTATTGGCGTAATCGCGCGGATGTTATCTAACCAATTGGCAGGCCCCGGAGAGATAAATGGGTCGCGGCGGATGCTGCGGACGACGAAAAACAAAGGAGGTTAATTCGCTGGATGGAGAGAGAAAATGGAAGGGTTGATTGTACACCGGTTGTGATACGGTTTAAGAGTTTATTTTTATTTACAGTTATTATTGTGACATTGTTCGTACATGATTAATATATAATATATAGACTAAATTGGTATATAGTTTGAGAAATTAAAGAACCATGAGGGAACAGTATAAAGCTAGCGCAGCAGATGCTTTCGCAAAGTGTTTACCGTAATGTGGGTATATTATTAATTGTAACAATAGTATGAATGGCATATTATTTTTTTTTAAATACATTATTTATTATTTATATGTTAAAGATATACGCAACCTTGACAGTGAATATTTTCATTTTTAAAATAGTACAGTCTTTACGATTAATTAAACTTCTAATAAATGATGTTAATAGTACAAACGAACCAGTGAACTTTCATTTTAATGGTTCAAAGGTATTTTATTTAAATAAAATTTATGACATAAAGTAGTGTTTAATGAACTGCTAACTTTATGTTTCATCATTTGTATATTTGTTTAAACATGATCTATTATCAAAACCAGAATAAAATTCAATTAAAAGTATCTCTCATATTCATTGATACATTTGTCAATCGCATTCCAAATGAGTTAACTGAATTGGCCTCAGACAATTTCAATTAAGAAATATTTACATGCTTATCAAACAGTCGAATAATTGGATTTTGTATGTCAATAATTCATGATTTATGTATTTATACATTACCATCCAATCATTTACCACGTGCATCTATCCACCTGATTGGAATAATAAGAGAATGACAACAAATTCTTCGGGCAGGACAATTATTTTTATCAATTGAAATGCAATGCTGATTGTACGAACGTACGTTACTGTTCGTCAGCACATAACGTAAATCTTCATCATAGCTTTTATAACTATTTGGTCAGGTTTTACAATCGCGAATGATATTTGCTTATGGCCTAAATTATCTTGTTAATTCATTTTGATGTTTTATAGATTTACACGGGCGCGTAATTACAAACATGCAAGTTCAATGAATTTCAATTAAAAGAAGAAAGAAAAAACGTTGGTCTTTATGACCAGACGTACGGTGTAGCGCCGCGAGCTGCTACACTAGTTGGAATGTCGAGTAATAAAACAAAATTGTCGTTTACAGTTCGACCTAGTTTAAAAAGTTAGTTATTTTCTACATTTTATCATTGTTAACAGCGGCCTTAGTCTAGCTTTCTAGTTTTAATGGCCAATTTATCAAATATAAAGTTTCATTTTCATATTCCACCGATAAGATTATACAAATAGTTGCGCGAGCTTGAACTATTACAATGACACTCGCTAGCTAAAACGTTCAAAATAAATTCTTCAAACGAGTTAAAATTTCGATAACGCGGCCATATATAAATATCGATAATCTCCAACCGAAAGCCGCAAAACCAAACAAAATCGGTAGAGCAAACAAATCCGCCCAAACAATTACTCACCCTCGCAGCTTATCCAAAAACCCAAACACAAACCCATCGCCACAGATAACTCGAAAAACACACCCATCCCAACCTCCTTCCCTCATCCTCAAGCTCTCGCCTCCAGAAATCAAAACAACCTCACCTTCCGCGGCTCGCTCGCGATTTTTTCGCGCTCTCAAGCAGGAAGAGACTATACACAAGAAAGGATCTCGCTCTCTCGCAAAAAAACGAAGAAGCTGAAGGAGCGCTCGGCCATCACGAGTCCATTAAGCACTTGGCATCGCAACCGGACGCGCGTCCACCCACGTCAGTGCACCTTAAGTGCAGCGGCGCGCGCGGCGCCATCGGCCTCTCGGCAATTTGTATTTCCATTTTGCGCACGAGCGGCCTTTTTGCCGCGCGCTCTCGGGATGCTCGCTTTGTCGGGGTGCGCGAGGAGCAGCTGTAATTTATGGATTCGGATGGGACGAACGTGTTAATTATTGTGCGACGATGATTCTACGGTTTCGTATTTGGCTGGAGTGGAGTATGGATCGAGTTGTGGAATTTGTGGGGATGGTTGTTTTGGGATTTGGTTGCTGGTGTGGGTTATTTTAATAATTGAAAACTGATATATCGCTTCTGTATGTAAATCGAATTACATTCAGTGTGGATCAGTATTTTACGTGGAAATAGCAGAAGCTAGTTTCGCTTTAAATAAGAGAAGGAATTTTACAGCTCAACAAAATATTCTGCTCGACTTTTTCATGCAAAACAATTCTATATCATAATTTAGAAAACTGATCAATTTGCTCCACAACAAAGTCATCCACGTCTCAAGCCGACGAAACACCATCGATTTTCTCCCATCAAGCCCCGAGATACACCGAACACGTCATCCTCGCACTACCGACAAATGCCCGGAGTATTACGCAAGCAAACGCGAGTCGGCAAGAGAGAAGCCGACCGAAAAAAAACGAGAGCAATTAGGTCGACTGAGAGGGCACTCGCGGTCAGAGTAGAGAGCGAATCGCGTGCCGGCGCGCGGTCATTGTTTCGTTTTTCATCGCAATTACCGGCAACGAGGCTCCACTTGACCGCCGGCTACGCGAGTGCGGTGTGTATGCCGCTTGTGGCGCGTTGCATCAGATGAAAGCGTGCGAAAACGAGGGATAAGCGACGAGTGCTGATGGGTTTGTTTAATGAAAAGGGCGGGGGCGGGAGGCTGCTGATGGATTTGAGAGATGTGTTTCTGGGTGTCGATGTTTTTGTTTTTCTTTTGTGTTTTTTTTTAGTTTATTATTTCGGTTGATAATTTTTTTTATCAGGTAATTTTCTGCACTTTTTGCTGTTGATTATTTGTATTTTTGAATTTTGAATTCTGTGTAAAATTTGAAAATTCTTAAAATTTCGATTTTAAGAATAAATAATATAACACAATGAATTAGTTTAATAAAATATGACTTTTTTGCATATTCTTATTAAGAGTTAGAATGAAACATTAAATTTTGTCTAACTAAATACGTTTCATTAAATTAATCTATAAACTTTTTAGAAACTTATTGTCCCTTAGCTATTTTGTGAGAATAAACAAATAATTACATATCTATCGTTTATACAATTTTCTCTTCAGTTATGTCTTTCCTTAGATATATTAGATAACACAAATACAAAAATGAATTCAAATATTAATTTAAATATACCATTTTATCTTTATCCCCGAACTTTTTAACAAATATCTTCATTCCTATCTCGAACATAAACAAATACTGAACCTCTGAATCACACAACGCGTAAGTCAATCCTGATGCTTATAAAAAAAAAATCCTAAAATGCGTGTTTTCAACCTCCTTATCCCAGCATAACGATAAAAAAGGCCATACATACTCCTCGCCTCGTTATGAACTCGAACCACTCGCTCATTCTCCGAAAGTTTTGGATGCGAGCTGCCTTTAAAGGGGCTCGCTACTGCGCGCGCCTGCGGCACTCACTACATGTATGCGCGGCTGATTCTTTTATTGCCTATACGCTCCTACGCGCGCTGTCTTTTCCTCGCCAAATCTACTACTCGTGCGTGCTTCTGCGCTGCTGCTTTGTTCGCGGTGTATACTATGGATGAGCGATAATTTTGATAATGTACTTTTTATAGCGCTCGTATATTTCGGAATATCTTTGACTTTTATAGGATTTTTACGCCGGATGTGTCGTTTATTTTACGAGTTGTATGAAAATTGTTGGGAACCATTTTAACGTTTTCTTGTGTACGATTAAAATGTAATGCAGTGATTATGGTAAAAAGCGTTTTTAACTCTAAGGTCAAAATTTAATCTTTAAGCAGCAGTTAATTTACAAGGCGAGAATCAGATCCACTGTTGTATTAATTTGCTCCAAGTCCTAATTATTTAAAAAAAAAAACCTACAACCCGAAAGCTTAACTCACACCCACCTTTCAATACTCCGATCAAACACCTACGGCAATGCAAACCGCAACGGCTCCCTTGACACTAACACACTTGCAAAAAATCGCGCAATCACCGCAAAAAAGCTCGCTCTCGCGCGCTCATCGATTACAGACTCCCAAGCTCGCACCCACTCGTTCGATAATTCGCCCACCGCAGCTGCGCGCGCGAAAAGCGCCTGCTGCCTCTGTTTTATCTTCATTCATTCCGGCCGAGTCCTCGTGTGCACTTATCTTAATCTCGCGCGCGCGCGCTCGAGTTGCGCCGATGATCACGCATCGATCTGTGCGTGCGGCGAGCGCGGACAGGTTCTCCAAGAGCGAAAAGGGTTCGATGGCCTTTCTCGCTCTCTCTCTCGGTCTTTTAGCGATCGCCGATGAATCATCAGTGAGTATGCGCGTGGTTTTATTATGTAAATGTGTGTGTGTGTGTGTGTGTGTATGCGTATATGTGTGGAAATGTTTGAGTGCGTTAAATACTTGTGGGTGGAAAATTTTAGGATGAAAATGGTTCATTGGGAATTGATAAAAAAGTAATATAGCATGCTAACTAAAAGAGGATATTTATATAGAGTATGGCTTAATGCAATAAATACTTGTTGAAATTCGCATGTGCTAATAATTACAGTTTGACAGGATAATTCTATTGCTCGTATCCAAACTACCGTTCCTCTTGTGAGTTGGTACGTAATATTTGGAAATTACATGTTTCTATTAAATTTTTATAATAAATCTGGACTACATAAATCAAAAACTTGATAATTTATTTATTTCTTCTTGCTGAGTATTTTTTTTTGTTTTTCATCTTCAAATAGGTCAGGCAGTCATTTCAATCTTACTTTGGGCAAAACAGCAAAATCTCACATTTCACTTACACAAATACTAAACAAACATAAAAAAAAGAAAAACAACCAACAATAGAACATCACAGAACAGCAGAGCAAACATTTACCTCGCACTTTCTCGCAAAATCCACAATCCTCACCGATTTCCAACTCGCAGACCGAAAGCTCGCCACTCGAATCAACCCACAAATTCATCAAGCCACTCTATTGCCCCCATGAAAATCTTTGATGGTCATAAAATTGCGCGAGCATTCCCGCGTCAATCGACTTTCTCGCTTATAAACTGTCAGCCCCGGCACGTAGCCAGCAAGACAAAAGTGTAACCCGAGAGATCACGAAAACGATTTTCACTCTCCGACGTGAGAATTCGCGCGCGCAGAGATATAAAAAGGACAAAGTCGCTGGCGAGCGCGCGCGCGCGCGTTACTTTCTCCATTAGCGAGGCGCGCACGCGCGCAAAGCACATATTGTAGAAGAAAGGAAATAGAGGCTGGAGGAGAAAGAGAGGGACACAATGATGACAGTAGGCGCTCGACTGTCAATATGCGCGACGAGTTATTCCGTGACAATGGATCTGTGTTTGTATAGGAGGTATAGGCGTGGGCGTAAGTCAAGCGGGTGAGGTCGATTTTAAGTGAAAAATTTGCGCGCTTCGCGGCGGGGATCGATTGCACGTGGGACTGCCTGCGTGGAGTATGAATGGCCTTTTCTTTGTGGTGTAATGAATTGTTGGGACTAGTTGTTAATTTCATGTGTCAGGGTAATTTTGTATTTACGGTAGCTGGGTTTATGTTGTGATAAATTTTGTTATTTTTCTCGTGAGCCTTTAATTTAGAATCAATCATGCAAACGCTTTGAGCTGCAGTAACTTGTGATTTTGTAAAATTGATTCTAAGAACTTTGGAACTATGTAGTCGATAGTAAT
This sequence comes from Eupelmus kiefferi, assembly GCA_030522745.1. Lineage (NCBI taxonomy): Eukaryota > Metazoa > Arthropoda > Insecta > Hymenoptera > Eupelmidae > Eupelmus > Eupelmus kiefferi. Next base: position 1,368 of record JAPYZB010012537.1, on the reverse strand, counting down.
TTTTTTAAATGTCTAAAATAAAGAGAAATGAAATACAATTATTAGTTGTGAGTTACTTCACGAGTAAAAATTTAATTATAAAAACTTAGAATCTTGTATAATTTGTTTCCAGATGTCGGAAGGAACTACAATGTAATTATATTGCTGTATAATTTATAATGTTCGATGGGCGTGTCTCAACTAAGAAGTTATTATTCTTAAATTGCGACTGACAGCACTATGATCAAAAACATAGATAATCATCTTATGCTTACAAAATCAAAAATATGGCTAATTTTTCCGTACATACCTCCTCGCGACACATTAACAATTAAATATCACTCCGCGCATTACGATTTCCACGACGAGAACGGCAAACTTCTGATCTCTCCGCTTCGAGTTCCGACGAAAGTATCTATACAAACACACCCGCAAGAACTCGTCGAGCGCCGGATACACTTGACGGCGCGCACGGCCGGTATAAAGGCGCGTTTCTTACGACTGAAGACTTTTTTTGTTCAAGAAAACGCGGCGGGCTCGTCCTGCATGACGTCTTTCTAACCAAGCTTCTTTTACGCTCGTAGTGTCAGCGTATCATTGGCGACTTCGCGTCATTCATTTCTTCCTTCGTGCACCCCTTTTTATTTCTTGCGTGTGGACATTAACGTGTGCTTCGTTTTTGGGCTGCGGTTGTTCCCGGGTTCTTTGATCGGCTGATGCAAGGGTTTGATGTATGCGCGCTAAAGTGACTTTTATTTGGCTTGGTAATTGGTGGTGGTTTTTATGTGTCTGACAATAGGACTGCTACTCTTCTATACAAGTAGTGATTATTGTGTATGAATCGCATGTTTTACATATACCTATTAAACGAACTGCATTCCGCACAATAACGTTAAAACAATATTAGAATGGTTTTATTTGGGGGACCAAGGAAAATTAAACACTTAATTTTCAATACGATCATCTCTAAATTTTACATTAAATATTACAAATCATGGAAAATATAGACCACATTCAAATGAACTATCTACTTACCTTATTCCTCAAAACTTAAATGGACTTTTGATAAACTTACAACAAATCATCAATCAACCCACACAGCCATTGCACCTTCGCATATAATCCTCCCAGTAACGAAGCCCTCTCACACAGCACAATATCACTGACCAAGCACAAGCGCTCACTTCCACGATGTAAATACAGTCGTTCGGCTCGATGTCACTCGCATCATATCATTTTTCCCGTCATCTTAGCACCTGGCCTCGTGCGTAAACCGAGCAAATGGTGCGTAAATTCACGGCGATTTGCAGCGGATAACGGGAATTTCCGAGGATCGTTACGATCGTGAATTACTTTTACATGTAGACGCGAGCTTTGAGAGAGAGAGAG
>JAPYZB010012505.1:0-10836 GCA_030522745.1 Eupelmus kiefferi | reverse complement strand
TAACTAAAATTGTTCAATTATGAAAATTATTGAAAGATTTTTTAATTCCTTAAATAGTTTTAAATACTTCTCATATTACAAAGCTTTTATCCTTATCTGGAAAATTCAATTTAAAATTTTCAAATCAAATTTTTTTATATCCGAATTACAATTCTTCAGACAATTTGAATAAAATTGCCTTGTTATGACGATTTTATATCGTAGATAACTTTTTAATTAATGCTTTAACTGCTTTGAAAGAAAATTTATTTCTAAGGAACAAATTGTTTGTAATCTACTGAAGCAATAACGACGTCTTAATTTTGCATTCTGCTACTTGCCTTAGTATAAATAAGCCGGTCTTTGTATATATCTAGGATTCAGTTTTCCAAAATCATTCGAACAGTACAAAGAGTATTTTTAATAGTTTTATTTTAGTGAAACTAACACAGACTGATAGATTAAAAGGTATTAACATTTTTTCTAGTTATACATTATTATTTTTAAATCTGATTTACATTAACTACATTTATTAAAGAATAATGCAGTTCAATTGGTTACTACTTTTCCTATTTGGATGTTGCCTTGCAGTTATATCTGCCCAACGTTTCGGGGATTTTGGTAGACCAACGCCTAGTCCAGTTAGACCTAATCCATTCAATCCTAATCCAGCTAGACCTAATCCAGCTAGACCTAATCAATTTAATCCTAATCCAGCTAGACCTAATCAATTTAGACCTACTACTACAATTAGACCTAATGCAGAAAGTTCAGTTGAATGCCCAGAAGGTTGTATAGTAATAAATGGTATATGTCGTCTAATCAGTGATTTAAATTTCAATAAAAAATAAAATATTTTTACGTCCATGAGTTTTCTGCTTTCTTTCAATTACGTTTTTATTTGATATATTAAAGCAAAGGCTTTTCAAATACAATTGATAATTTCTAAGATTTATGTTAAAACATTTTTTAATTTCCTCTTATATCGTTATTATTTGCTCTAAAAGGTAAGCATCCCTTTAAAAAAGGATTAACTAATTTTTTTGTTTATTTTTGTCTAACGCATGAAGGTGAAAAAAAAATTAATTGATATACCATCTGAAAAAAAAACTGTTTACTTTTCGAACAACAAATCTTGCTTTTTGCTCAAGTTCATAGTCAGACAAACATTTTTTTCTTATTAAACTTCTTTTTTGTAATTACTCCTTGTCCATCAAAATGGAGCTTTATTTCGCTTAACTAAGTTTTTTAAAAATAAGTTTTTATATCTGGTAAAACTTTGTTACAAGCTTAAAAATGCGTTAAAAATTTTCAAACACGTCTTTCAAGGATTTAGTATTCACACAAAGTATCTCCAAAAAGAAAAATTTCCACTGCGCAGGCCGGTATGGCTCATATATGGGCCATAAAATTGTACAATCATAAATTTATGTAACTTTAAGTAATCAAACTCTTATGACAAAAACGATTTCAGGCCGGCATGGCCCATTGATTCCGTTATATATTGGAAAAATCGTTATAGATTATCAGGCTTTAAAGTATTAATAAGGTATCGTCACTTTCTGTCAGACATCATTACATTTCGCAATTCCGAAAGCATAATCCAGTGCCATAATGAATAGACATGTAATTGCAATAATTAAATTTTACTTATAACAGAATAAGAATAATAATATACTTAATTTAAGAAGCACAAATAGCAGCTGGCTTGATGAACTTAAAGTATAGCTTATTGTTGAACCATCAATCGTTTATCATTAAAAGAATCCAGTTATTTAGAGCTTCTTAAATTGTTCTTGCACTACAAAAGAGAATATAATTGATCTTAAATTTAAATACCGATTGACTAGTTTCGCTCGGGTAATAAATGCACTTGATTATTTACCAGAATTTTCTCGCGTGGGTTGAATCGCTGGTCAATTAGCGAAGAAAGAAGAAAACTCTTGTACAATGAAGTTTACGATAATTTATTAGCCTCATCCAGGCAGTGATAGTCGCCATAGCAAGAGTGTCCTCTTAGAGATAACAGGCAGGCAGCAGAAGTAACCGAAATGGCGAGTCCCGAACTATAAAAAGCAAGCTTTCCTGGTCACTGGTTTATATTAACTTTGCCTGTCATGCAGATTTGGTAGCGATAGTATTTTTGTGAATTATGCCATTTTTCTCTGAACTATCGCTTATCAGTCGTAGTTAATACGTAAAGGATCGTATAAAACGCGATAATTGAACTTTAAGTTTTATTGACGTGGTACAGGAATAAATATAATTCGAAGTAACCAGGAAAAACATTTTACATAAGGAAAAAGATGATTCGACCTAGAACTTAATTTATTTTATTCCTTGTTTTACAACTTTTTTTTCAAGTAAATAATTGTTTGTTGTTAAAACTTTTATCGAGAACATAATTTTCAATATTTAAATCGAATGTAATTTACAGAAAACTGTTTTTTGAAGAGGGTTTTATCTTTTCATTTTTCTTGCCTTTTTATAAATAATTTTAGTAAAGTGCAAAATAAACAGATTTTATGTTTTTGAATATTTTTGATTTTCTGTTTTAATCATCTTTACTTTTTAATATTAATAAAAATTAAATAAATAAATAATTTATTTTATATAAATAAAAATTAAACAAGAAAAATGTTTTAATTTCTCCACATATTGTTTCTATGGCTTATTTTCATCAGATCAATTAGAGAATTTGAACTTACAATATAATTTTCAGTAATTTTATTAAAAGTTTTGGGCTCTTAAAATTTTTTTTAAAAATTAAAATAAAATAAAAATTATTTAAAATGTAAATACTTTCCCCTACCGCATTCTATGTTCTCCTCTCCGTAATGTAACGGTTTTATTTTTGTAGTTTCTTACGTAAAACTATTTTAATAAAATTAATCTTTATATTCTTAATTATGAAAAGAAATAATATGTTTCTATAAAGTAAGCCACATGAAGTTGTCTTGTAACAATCAAACTATTGTATCGTACTAATTAACTCTTATTAATTAATATTCATACTATGTTTAGATGATCAGTAATAACAACAACGATTATAAACCTTTATTTTATTATATACCTTTCGTAAAACAATTTAGTTCAGTAATAATTTTAATTATTTTAAAGATAAAAATAAAATTACACGTTTAAGGTAGTTTTATCTCGGGACCTCTAATGTATTATTAAACCGTGCGTTATTTGTATTGTTTTTTGTATCAGTTCATGTTTCAAGTACAAAACTATAAAGCGTTCTACAACTACGATGTCATTTTTCATATCAATGTAGCAATTATTAACATATGTACATTTTTCCTCTCTATTCTTATAAATAAATACATTTTTAACACAGACGGTTTAGTTCCACAAAATCGATTCTAAAGAATAGAACGTGCTTAAAAAATTACTTTTAGGTGTATTTACGTAAACAAGTTAAAAGATTTTGTGACTTTAATCTGAAATACATAGAAAGGTATTAAAATTTTTTTTTATAAATATACTATTAATTTACTACCATATTTTTTATTTCACTTCATAAACTCTAAATTTAGACACTAAATTCTTCGATTAAGCGAAGCAAGATGCAGTTCAATTGGCTTCTACTTTTCGTACTTGCATTTTTTCTTACGTATTCATACGCATCACAGACTAAGGAAAGCGGTACAACTTCTATTATAGATGGCCCACAACGATGTCCGGATGGTTATAGGCGTGTGAATGGTGTGTGTCGTTTAATTGTCGCACGCTAAAAAAATAAAGATTTTATGATAATAAATATTGTTTGCTGTTTTGTATATTTTATACCTTTCTATTCCAATGTTTTTCTTATAAAATTAAATTGACAACCTGTAATTACAATTATAAAAGCAATAATAAAACAAATTCTAATAATTGTTTAAAAAATAAAACTTTTATATCAAATGTCCATTTTGAATAAATGAAAATTACCTAAGATCTATGGTGGTTAGCTTATGATAAAATTAATCAAGCTTAAATTGAAATTTTTATAAAAAGTACAATTCTGATACTATTCAGGGGACATTACCAAATTATCGCAATCAATTACTGGTTATGTAAAACAAATATATTAAAATTTTTTACAAAAAACATAATTTTAAAATTATTATACGTGTTAAAATTTAAAATGATTCTTTAAAAATAAAAATAAAAACAAATACCCACAGAAAAACTTTTATATATCATTTATTTCCATGTTTAACATTTTTGGCAAATTTATGTTATCGATTTAATTACAAATGCCAACAGCAATTACAAAACATCAAAGTAAAAAAATAGCTTTAATTATTTTGCGGAAAAAATTAAATTACATTTTCAAGATAGTGCGTGTTCGCTTATAGAACAATGTATTAGCAATAATAATATATTAGCTGGTAATTTTTAGTTTTTGCTGTATATTTGTTGCTGTGAATGTTTAACTTTTTTGCAAATTTATGTTATTGATTTAATTACAAATGCCAACAGCAATTACAAAACATCAAAGTAAAAAAATAGCTTTAATTATTTTGCGGAAAAAATTAAATTACATTTTCAAGATAGCGCGTGTTCGCTTATAGAACAATGTATTAGCAATAATAATATATTAGTTGGTAATTTTTAGTTTTTACTGTATATTGACAATAAGATCTTACGCTTTAGGTATACAAATAAATAATAGTACATTGTGCAACAAGGGGAGAAAGTAAGCTTTTTCTAGCGAGGGTGAGATATTCAGCACGAGTCGCGGTCGAGGGCGCCCGAGTCGTAGACGAGTGCTGAAAACACCTTACCCGAGTCTGAAAAAGCCTTTCTTCCCACGTTAAACGTCGTATTTTTTCCAACGAGCGCAAGAAAGGCCCCTTTTTGCACCTAAAATTGGTAGATCCACATTTCCGCCCTGTTTTATAAAATACGCTCGAAATGCTCAACTTTCTCTGCCAATTTTAGGCATGGAAAAGGGCCTATTTCTTGCGCGTGTTGGCAAGAATATGTTACCTTGAGAGAAATGCCAACAAAGTATTTTTGCACATCAACACCACAATTATTAACAATGAATTCACATTTATCTTACTTTCTGATATATCTGCTATAATTCACAAAGTTTTACTAAAAATATTACAATCAAATTTTAATTAGAGAAATAAATATTTGAAAAGCTTCATCAATGGAAAACATTATTTAAAATTTATTATTATACAAAAGAAAAAAATTAAGGTTTTGAATAATTTAAGTGGGGAAAAATAAAAAGGAGACACTTTCAAAGAAATATATTACTACTATTACTTTATTTGTGAACATTTGTTTAAATATATTTTTGTTTATTAGAAACTATTGAAATACAAATTATGGTTACTGTTTGAACATTATTATTTCGTAAGATAGTGTTGAAAAATTCTTCTTTCCAATCAGAATAATTAAGTCGTACTTTTAAGAAGCATCCAAGATAATACATTTGAACAAGTCTTGTTCTGAACCTAAAACAGTTATTAACGTATTTTCACCTATTAGCCGATGACGTAACAATGAGTTCACAGTAGAACTACCTTTTTGTCTTTAGGTATCAAATAAAATTTTGTTTGTATTTTTTACAAGTTTTTTATGACAAATTCTACTATAATCAATAAAATTTTCAAAAAAAGAATAAATCTATAATAATTTCTATAAACAAAACATTTCTCTTACAGGTGGAAAATGAGTGCGGCGAGATCCCAACAGTCCTGGTGCAGAACAAAATGGATTTGATTGATCAATGCGTCATTGATCCGTAAGTAATCACCATTCTTCCACTAAAAAGTTTGAAAAAGATTCTCGTTAAATAAGCTACATATTCTATCCTATTGAATAATATACAATCTTCGCTATAAACAACGTAATAACTTACAATTAATGTTACATCGAAGATTGCCCAACAATCTGTCCCCTACCTCCTCCCTACGTCAACACCATAAAACCACACATATAATCCACACCACGCAAAAAGAAATCCTAACTATATAAAATTTTCACTTAGGTACCACTTAAATTCACTTTTCGCACACACTTACCCGCTCAAACGACTCCCCACCAAATTACTGCAATTCACCTCTAACACCTCATCATATCAAACACAAAAACACCATAATTCGCACAAAGTTAACACTTTCGTTTCATCTTGACACAGCGACGAGGCGGAGCGGCTCGGGCGGGCGCTGGGCTGTAAACTGCTTCGCACTTCCGTCAAAGAGGACGTTGGTGTCATGAGTGTCTTCCGGCACCTGGCCTCGCGCTGCATCTACGAGATGCGTCGCTACGACGAGGAGGACGACTTCAGGATCTACCAGTCGAATCCACGCGCGCCCTCTGTTATAAGTGAGTTTTTCCCTGTTTAGGGATTTTTGAGTTTTTTATGGGGGATTTGGGTTTTGCTCGATAGTTGCGGGTTGGAGAATTGGGTTATTATGTACGTTTTAAGATTTTGATGTTAGAGATGGAAGAGATATTGATAGATGGCAATATTTTGATAAATAAAAATTTTCAAGCAGGATATGGAGTAAAATTATAGTAATGATGAGAAATAGTTTTGCAATAAAAGTTTTACAGATAGTATTTACGATTAAGTTTGATATGAGAAAAACAAATATTTTATTACTTTTAGATTAAGAAAGTATTTCAATATGCTACTGCATTTTCTAAATTTACGTTACTTCTGATGAGCTAAAGTAAATATTAAACTTATAAAAACAAACGCTTCTGGACTCTACTAATTTCAAGTAAATTATTTACGTTTCTAGAAGCACATAAGTGCTCAAGTTTAATAACTATTTCAACTGATAAGAAGAAACTCTAATTTCAAACCCGCAATAACGCTAATCAGATTAACATTATAACTTCTGAAAAGATGAACATAAATTACAATCATAACAGAATCCAATGACAATTAAGACAGACAAAACAAATAAAATGAATCCAATTTTTATTTCCCATAAACTCAAATCCGAATGGACACGCCTGGTACCTCAATATAACCAGTCTGTCTCGCGTGCGTACACCAACATATCGAAAATACAAAATATGAAATAATAAAGCCCTGGCACTGATAACCGTTACATTCTTGAACTTGTACCTTACCTTTTACGCTATACGAGCAGGTTCTGCTCGAGCGCAGATCGTGATTATCTTAATTTTTACCGACACTTTTACAGTTGCGCGCGCACTTCTGTTGTGCCTTATTTTGCAAAAAACAATACACAAAAATATCGCAATTAAAGCATTAACTGTAAACGTCTATTCACGATCCTGAAACCCATCATATTTTCTCGACGAAATACGCACCTCGAAAACCGACTGGATTTCTTACCGCACTTTTTTTTTCCTTTGCCCGACTCTTTTTTTTCTAACCCAAGAGAAAACTTTTTGTCCCTCGGTTTGCTCGGCAGCTCTGTAGTCATTACGGACACTAAAAGGCGGGAGTGACCGCAGTTTACGGCTCGTAGTCCGTATAATTGCGGACGCGGCTCGATATACGTCAAAGCCGAGAGCCGGGAGTGGACTCAGTGTGCCGCTTGAAAATCTGATAAGTCCAGATGTAATTTAATACTTAGTGCTCGCAGCCGAGAGAATTACCTTTTCCTGCGGTGCAGTCGTGTCGTTTTGTTGATTTTATAAAGTTTTAATATCGCAAGCTGAGAGATTGCTTTGATGCTCGGAGTGTTTTAGCGAGGATCGATCGGTGTCTGTGGCGTATTAAGGAAAATTATAATTTTTGTACTTTGACATGCCGAAGATAATTTATTAGATGATTGTTATCGAAATTACAGAAAATTCAAATGAAAATTATTTCGATTATGCGAGCACTAAATCATTCGATTGCCTACTAATAAATTCGCGGATTATAATTTCTTGTAATTTTTCAAGTGGATTCGAACTTTTTGTGATTTAAATAAAATTATATTTAATCATCATGTATCAATTAACAGCTTTTTCGAATATCATTATTGAAGAAAAAATTTTGTTTTCAATATTAGTAGACTATCATAAAGATGTCTTTAAACCACTATCTATATACAAAATATTATATAGAATGCATACAGAGTATAGACAATAATTATCGTTTATTGATTTTTTAATGAGAGCAAATTAACTCTCTAACTGTAAATGATGATAAAATTAAATTTATAAAATTTGATATCTTTCACAAATTTCTATATTTGCCAACCTAAAATAAAAGAATAGCACAGTCACACGCCTTGAAAACTCGCGAATTACGTTAACGAAATTTTAAGCATATCGTCAAAATCAAACCGCAAGATACTTAACATAGAAGAAAATAAAAAAAGAAAATAAATCAGATAGCTTTTTTGTTAAAAAGCGATTGTAGCGCTAGTATATGCTGAAAAGGACACACGACTTTTATCTAGATGCGTGACCATATTTAATCGCAACTGTCGTATTCGATAGAGAACTCACTAAGGCGATTATTTTATTGGGATGATCGTTTTCACAAGAATTACACTGCGAGTTTATCAGTAGTTATAACAATGAGGAATTATATAAAATAAATTGCAGTATATTGTAGCACTGTTTATGTATAATTAATATTTTTCCTTATGAACTTAAACTACAAAATCATAAATCTTTTTTAATGCAATAATAAAAAAGTTTAAATTTACAAAGGAGCTCTTATAATAATTTTAATTGTTTTAAAGATAAAAATAAATTTACAATTTTAAGGTAGTTTTATCTTGGAAATTCTAATGTATAAGTAAACAGTGCGTCTTTTTCCCTTCCTATTCTTATAAATAAGACTTTTTTACACGGACGATTTAGTTCCACAAAATCAATTCAGGAGAATAGAACGTGCTTAAAAAATTACTTTTAGGTGAATTTACGTAAATAAAATAATAAATTTTGTGAAATACATAGAAAGGTATTAAAACTTTTACATAAGTATACTATTAATTTCCTACCATATTTTTTATTTTACTTCATGAACTCTAAATTTTAACACTGAATTCTTCTATTTAGCGAAGCAAGATGCAGTACAATTGGCTTCTATTTTTCGTACTTATAATTTTTCTTACATACTCAGACGCACAGACGAAGAAAAACGATCCGCATTCTATTTTCGATCCTATCCCAAACCGATGTCCGAAGGGTACTAGGCTAGTGAATGGTGTGTGTCGTTTAATTGTTTAACGCTAAAAAATAAAATATTTTATAATAATAAATATTGTTTGCTTTTTAATGCAAAAAATAAAAAAGTTTGAATTTACAATGGAGTTCTTATTTTCTAATATACACAACGATCCCTATACAGGCTTCTAAATCAAAAACCAGATGAAGTTAGTGAATCATAATTTTAAAAAATACTGCAAACCTCCAGTGTCATAAACACTTAAAAATATTCTCACCTATTTTCATAACAACTCATTCATCCAAACTATCGTTCAAACTATCCCTCAACCTTGCAGCAGACAAATTAAACGTCTTTACAATGCACATAAAGAGGTGAAAACATAAATGGGATAATTAGCCGGCCATACATATTCGCGTAACGTTTACTGGTCTCTAATAAGTAACTCCGTATTCTAAAATTGGAGGTGCTTACATCCTTGCCCGCTCGACACAGCGGGGGCGTAGGTATATAAATGCGTTAAATACTAAAGCACGCCGATCGATAAGACGGCCCTTAAGTTTTTATTGGTCGTACAGGTCCGCTCGAAAATCGCTCGGCAGCGCGAATCGCTACGAGCGGTAAATTTTCTCCTTATCAAAACGATCGAGGCGATTTTGTATTTGCATGCAGCTATATAAATAGTTGGAGAGTTAAACGCATCGTGTATGTGTAGCTGTAGTTGTTGCGATGCTTGCGTTTATGCAGAGATGAGGCATGTGAGTCAAATACGTTTTATGAACGATTCTAAAAATTGAAAATTGTAAGGAAAACGCGCAGTGATTATTCAAGTTTCTTACTCGATTAGAAAAACTAGTTTGGACTAACTGCGCAAATTTATTTTGATCCTAACTATAGACACTAGATAGGGCGTTGCTAATTTTAACGACCAACAATTAAGCAGTCTAGTTAGACTTTGAAATAAACCGGTTAAATTTCCTTCTCGGCCTTTCTCCAAAAAAACCTAACACTCCAACACCGCTAAATAAAACAATCCATACCCACGCAACCAATCACTCTAAACCCTTCCACCAAAAAACCAATCCGTCAAACCAACCCCTAAATTTCTCACCAATCATCCCCGTCCGCCGCAATATCCGACCAATCAAAATCGATTACACCCCCGACCAATCGGAAATCGGCCCACGATCCTCAGCGCCCATTCACCTTCCCACTTTCTTCCGTGACTGTACTTATCCACCTCGGCAGTATGCCTCGGAGATGCCCGGGTTATAAGGGATATGTCCGAGCGGGTTTCGTAGTCACGCGAGGGCCGCGCGTTCGAATTTCTCAACGTCGACGGCTGATATGCCGCAGATCTGGGCCATCGAGATTAGACGAGTCGTCCGAGGCTCGAGACTCTGGGTTATATAGAGGCCGATCGTCACGGGGGGCTGAGTTTACGTTATTGTGTAAGGGTGGAGTCTTAAGGGGGTAGGAGGTGGGTTGGAGAAAATGAGGGGTGTTACCATGCGAATGGCGAGGGTGATTTCGTTCGAGTCTGTTGGGTTTGTATCTGGGATCAAGTGGGTTTGAATGAGGTTTTGATTTGGGGTTTAATTTTTGGATTTGGGTGACTATGGATGGGTGATTCGACGCTCTCAGAAAAACTATATAACTTAAAATAAGAATTTGTACACATAAAAATAATATTACTTGTGTTTCAGGTGCCTTCAGCCCGAACGGTTCGGCTGGCGGTCGGAACACCAGTAACGGCA
>JAPYZB010012486.1:0-10712 GCA_030522745.1 Eupelmus kiefferi | reverse complement strand
GATCAAGTAAATGTTGGTGGTATTAGCCTATTGAAAGGAAGAAGATGAAATTGGCGGCAAAGAGATGCGGATATCGTTGGGAAATAAGTATTATTTTGAGTGAATTAGTCATTAGTGACTTGAGGTTTTTCGTGCAGAACTTATGTAAATCATATGCGAAACTGCTTATTGAGGTAAAATTATGTTTCTGTTTATGTTCATGTTACTTAGCTGTTAATGGGCAATAAAACATGTAGCAGAAAATAAAAGTTTATAACTAGAATATTGTATTTTTGAATTCTATCTCTGAAAAGCATGAATAAATATAGGGTAATGGCAGTTGGTACGTTAACAATCCATAAGCAAAATTACTATGGCCTCGTATTATTGAGCTTCTGGTCAAGGAATCTTGTTGGTGTACTTTAAATTTATCTAAAATATATCGCACGGTAAAAATTTGTAAATAAAAGTGGCAATAACTTTAGTTTGTTCAGTACTTAATTTACCATCATTGATTTTTTCCATTTGAGAAAAAAATTTGCAATGCATAGAAACGTTACGGATGATGACGTCAATCATTCTATATTAGATTGCGATTGAAATATGTCTAGAATTCAAATGGAAATTTTTCAAATAAGTTGGAATATTTTTACCTTTTTACAATCAACAATTAGGTATCTACTAGAATAAAAACAATTCCAGATATCCGATAAATATAATTAAATAATCTGTACCGATGAAAAATGTAAAACGCATTCACAAAATCTAATATACGTACAAAAAAAATAAAAAAAATAGACGTCGTTTAAACAAAAACGTCACTTTAATGCTCTCTGAACCAAACCAACCATCAAATTCGCATCAAAGCCAAAGAACCACTAACCGCCGCACCGCCTCCTAAAGCACCTCCATATGAAAACACCCGCGTTACATTTTTCACGGCCGCGCTCACTCCTACCCTACATAAACCCACACTCGCCTCATTAAAATCCTCACCACCGCCGCGGCGTTACACAACAATCCAAACAAAAAAAACGCACCTCCACACGGAACCATATTCCCTCAACTCGATCGCATATACACATACACGCATCGTTACGAATCGCGTGCTCGCGGTCGCAGAAATCGATCGAGCCCGCGTGCGTGCATCCTTTTTTTCTTCTCTCCGCTGACTCTCTTTTCGAGGCGAGGCCCCTTGTCGCACGAGCCGACCATCTTCTCTCCATACACACACACACACACATGGCCTTCTTCTCTTTTACTCGCGCACGCAACGGGATTCCAAGCGGACGAGGAAGAGAAGAGTAATTGTATATGTATGTCTGCGTGTACACGCGCCTCGGATTCCAGTGCGAAGCCTTTGCGAGGCTAATCCGAAAACTAATTACGGCGCGTCGATAATTTGGTTTGCCGTGTAGGTAGTAGGTGCGAGAGAGCGATACACACTTGGCGGGATTTTGTCGTCGAGGAGGAAAGCGGCGGGAGGGAAATTGCCGGATCGATTTAATTAATGGGGCTCCATGGCGACTGGACGAAATTTAATTATTGGCAGATCTACGGGCGGAGGGATAAAAAGAAGGGCTGTGTGGTTAAAGTCGCGGAAATTTTCTCAATTTGCAGCTTTAATCGGGGACTTAGAAAGTTAATCGAGAGACCTATAGCTCATTCAAACGAGATTACTCGCTGGATAGTTTTATTTCGGAGTATCGTTCGTTGGATTAAACTGGAGTCATGATCATGATTAAAATGGATACGTGTGGAATGCCTAGCTTGATTAATAGCGCCGGTAAAAAATAAGGAGGAAAAAATATTATGCAAAAGCAGTAGCAAGTTCAAATTGTCGAATGCCATTAATTCCGTCATTTTTCACGACTGGATTGAAGTTGACTTTTAAGAATTTTTTCGCTAGATCTTAATTTAGGTTCGTTCGTGGAGATAAAGTTTCTTTTTCGTTTATTACACGGTTTAAGTTTAATACAGTCTATCAGCTAATTATACCTCATAATTTAAATTTCTAATTGACGAAATAATGGTTTTACACGGTACATTTGTGAGAGTATAATTTTCGCACTCTATAAAGAGCGAACTCTTAATGAACATGACTTTCTTTGAGATTACCTTTCTTATTAGACTAGAAGGGAAAATTCGCTGTTAAATTTTATTATAATAAGAACAATGTTAGTGTACATAGGGATAGTTCAGCACTTTTCATTTTCATAAGACCGAAGCCACTTGCTCTAAAGCTAATACTCATTTTTGTAATGAACTCGTAAGAATTACATGTTTATCAATAATTAAATAGAGCGTCGCTTTAAGTTGTTTAATTTATGAATTAGAAAGTTGATATAATATTTGTTTTAATTGTTTTCTATTTATATCAAAGATTATAATCGTTCACAAAGCTAATGATTCGTAGTATCTCGTCTGTAGTAACTAATTCATGTTAATTATACGGAAAGAATATTATAGGAACTATTACTATAATCTATAGGAAAGTATTTATGTACTCTCAGAAATATAAAAAAATGACTATATTTTATTAAAGCATAAAGTAATTTTTCATATTATACGAGAATTTTCCATTATATTATAGTAATAATCATAATTTAGAGGTCTGGGATTTGAGATATTCCATCCCCTCATAAAATATATAAATAAAGTATCTTATATCTTGGATTGATCATAGGTAAAGTATTGATCAAGGGTCGTGCCAGCATAGTACACTTTTTAAAGGTTAATAAAACATTTATTTTCATGACACGTTATATTTTTTTAATGTTGTTTCATCGGATCAATAACAATTTTTATGAGTTAATACAAACATACCAATCTTTTAAACGCGGATTCACTTGATAATATTTTCATTTTTATTTTTCTTTAATATAATACTATGTTTTTGTAAACTAAAACGCAATTGTAGTACTTTTAATAATAAGAAAATTCTCTGTTTAACATTGAATTTAAACGAGTACATTGAATAAAATTGACAAACATTCAGCTTAGAATCCAAGCGTACATTCTTACCATCCATACCAAAACTATACTATAAAACAAAAAACTTCCTCCTCCAACCCAAGAGCTTCCTAACATTCCAAAAATATCTCCACTATGCCTCGCCCGGGCAATACGGAAAAGAAATAGCAGAGCCGAAATGTAAATCCAGGTGAGCGGCAGAGAGCCAGTATACAGAAAGGGGGGGAACGAAACATCGGGCGCGCGCGTGCGTGCGCTCGTATACCCGAGTGACCAATCTAGTTTAACGGATCTCGAAAAACGTGATTCCGGTGGAATTTAGGGGAAAAAAGTGGCACGCTAGAAAGCGATGCACAAGCCGGCAATCAAAACTCGCCCGTGTGACAAACATCGAAAGCTAAACCCACGCGCGCTGCACTCTACCGTATATGCACCTATATACACACACGCGCACGTGAAATCGCGGTGAGCCCAAAAATTCTCTCTCTGGATGTATGAACGCGATCGCGAACGACACAGGCGGCTTCTCCTCTGGTATGCAAGCCGGGCGCAGAAAACATCAGCGAGTTGCGGTACATACCTACCTACCGGGCGCGATTCGTCGTCGCTGGAATCCCGGCGAAAGTAGAACGCGAAGAGCGCGAGCCGCCGCGCCTGGAGTTTCTGCCCCTCTCTTAGCTTGAAGCTAAACAGCCGGCTCGGTGAAATGAAAATGGCCCTGCGCGATATTCGTTCTGGCATGGTTTTCCGGGTTGTGGAAATCTGGCGGAGTTTTTTTTCTGGGTTCCTGTGCCGGCTGAGTTTTGTTTTTTTTCGTCGCTGGGTCTTTGCTGGGCGCGCTCGCGGATTGCAATCTCACGCGGAGAAACTTTGGTTAGCGCGTGCAGCTCGGGTCGCTAGTTTGTTATAGGTGTGTTCGCGCGGAGATCGAAATGCGATTGTTGCGCGATCGTAAAATTTTAATGGGAGGTTTGCGAGATTTCGCGGCTGTGCGTGCCCTTTGATCGACTTGGGTCGTTTTCGTGAATTGGAACGCTAGTTGGGAATGGTTTTGGTAAGCTGGAAACATTTTTATGGATGTCTTGTGCCTGTAATAAATTAATGTCAGGGAATAGTTATTTTGTTATAAGCAATGATTCTAATTAAATATTAGGAATATGTTGAGAAATTTTAATTATTTCAACGAAAAGTTAAAAGAGTTTTTGTTTTAATTTTAACTTGGTACTGTGGGAACGTACGTGAACATATGCTAACGCGATGCAGTAGATAGCGGCATGCTCGGGTCAGACAAACATGAAACACAAGTAGATATAGTGGGCTAACCTTTTAGAATTAGTAGGTTGTAAGCTTTTAAAATTATGTCAAAACTTTTCTAATACCCCTGAAATTCGTGGAAGATTAAAATGCGATATCTTATAATCTTTGTTTTTTCACCGAATTCTAATGAAATAAAAAATATCTTCAAAATTTGATGTTTCTACAAACATTGAAAAATTATCACGATGTGTAAACTTTTAATTAAAATGAGCAAAAATGAATACATTTATTCTTATAAATATTAATCTCTGTTTATAATACTTTTAGATTTAGTCGATTCCAAATCCAAATATTATATTTCATTGCATTATTTTTGAAAATCAATACAGGAATCGCATGATCAAAAATTCTAGCTAAAACCACTGCATGTTGGTTTTTAAAAGCGGAAGGTTGGCTTAAACTCTCGAGCACCGCCGCCCAAGACATATGCAAACACGAAAGATTGCATGTTCCAGGTCGATAACACCTCCCAGTTTTGAACAGTCTTTTAAATCCTTATACATATATAAATATTAATGAAAACTCCGGGCAAAGATTTCTCGGTAAAATGCTTCATTGTTAAAAAAAAAAGCCATGTGCATATTTTTGTATAATAATTGCTCAAAGCCACTTCAAAGTTCATCGAACCTCGAATACATACATGATCTGCATTATTTGTTCATTCAGCATATTATGAATGCATAATTCATGCGCTCCTTATTAAAACACTTCTAATTTATAAAATAACGTTACATAGCCGCATCTATTCCAATACCCAGGCCACCTCTCCGTTAGAATAACAAAGCGTAAAATGCGAGCGTTGAACAATAATCCTCCTCTCTTAAAAAAAGCATCACAGGAAGTTGAAGCCTCTATAGGTTCAACTCTGATTGGTCGTTTTAGAATAAGCGATAGAATCAAGTTCAGGTTAGGTTAGATGTAGAGTGAAAAGAAAGCTTAAAATGAGCTTTTTTCACAATTAAATTGTGGATGTAAATGGGAATGAAATCTTTGAATCTTATTTAATTTAAATTAATAAATAATCTTCTTTTGCTTATATCTGAATTCATAAAATAATTTGTATTCGATTTATTTTGTTCAAATAATGTTACGATCGATATGAATTTTAAAACATTTTTCTGCGCTAATTTATTTGCAGCCACAGACAAAAATGCCATCTGTCACTCACGAATTTATAAGTATTTTCGTGATAACTTTATTTTTTAATTCCATTATAATTTCGAAGCACTCGTTATTTCGGTAAGATTGAAATCAAAAACAACTGTTTTTGATTTCAATTTATTTTTTAATATTTTAACGTTATTTTTGCTTATTCCATTTACACGATATTTTTTCGACACCCCGTGGGCCTGATTTTGGAAGCTTAGCGCAAGGCGCTAAGCACAAAAATTGGTTTCTGCACATGCGCAGTAGCGTTAAAAGGCAGAATAACGACAGCGTAACGCTTACAAAATATGGCCCCTGGTAACTTTTATATCTCTTATTACATAAGTCAAGTTTAAACTATTTTTTAACGTTATTATTCTTATTTTGTGTTATCAGGGACTTTCTTCTTTAAAAGTAAAAAATATCGCAAAATCCTTCAAAATAACGACTACATTTGAAAAAGATCTTGCCTATAATATAAGTAAAAACATCGTAAAATATCATCACGAAAATAATGTAAAATCAACCTCTATAGACTCGACTCTGATCGACCGTTTTATAATAAGCGCAATAATCAAGTTTAGGTTACAGGCCACATATAGGGCGCGCGTAGCGCGCTCGAACTAACAAGTTTTCGATAAAAAAAAACCACATCGCAGCCGAACGATCCGCCGAGAGGGCCAATAATCCAATAGCTCTTAAACAGTTCCCGGTATACAGGTACACCCATAAGGCGAAGCCCCGCACGTGCAGCGCACCACTCTCAACTCTAACGTCATTGTGCCTTAACGAAACAAGCTTCCCCGCTGCAGATGGCGCGCATATTCTTCAGCTTCTAAAAAACCATTCCGAACAAGCGTCTATATCCTTCCAGTCTCTCTTCGTCTCCAAGTCGCTACTATCTCTCACCTCGGAAAAACCATCGACGAATGAATGCAAGGCGAGATAAACCAGAGAGAGAAGCAAGAGAGAACTGTCATTGAGCTGGTTTATAATGAGGCATCCTCTTTCCGTCCATTCTGCATGTTGTTGCCAGGTGGGCTACGCTCGCGGAAACACAGCCCCGCGCGCGCCAGCCGTTTCACATGACAACACCGAGCTGCTCCGACGAGCAGTCTACCCTACCTGCTTGGCTTGCGCTGTGCAATCGATTTCGGTACAATGGCCCCCGCGAGCGACGGCTGCGCCAGAGCCGGCCCCGACAACTGTAACGCTAATGACCCGCGAGTGAAAAACATATCCGACGGGAAGTGGAAATCAATTTTTATCGAGCGCAGAGAGCTGCGTTTCTATATATCGGCCCGAATGTGTCGCCTTTTTTTTCTTTTCGCCTCTCTCACGCTTGCGCGAGCCGCTTTTTTTTATGCGAACGCGCATCGCGCTTAGTCAGCGTGAAAAGCGAATGTTCGCTCTAGTTCAGGAATGGAGGAAAAAAGCGTTCGCTGGGTTTCTTAAGAGGGCGTTTGAGGTTTTGCAAAGCGAGTTTTTTGTGTCGCTTTGGCTTTTGACAATTTGTAGGTGGTATTGGGGATTGAAAATGTTTTTTTCTTTGTACTTTTAGTTATCAAAGGATGAGCAATGGATGTCGGTGTGTTTTTGTGCAACTGTCACGTTCTTTTTAATTTGCTTAATTGAAGTATTCGAAAACATCGTGAGTGTTTCTGGGTTTACCCGGGCTCTTATATACTTATGCATACTCCAAATGTCAAGAAGCCTGGTTATTCCGGTCGTATTTTTTCCTCTGTTATTCTATCGTAAATTAAGCTTGTATGGCACGAGCAACGTGCCCTAATAAATGATAAATAAGTCACAAAAATGTTTATGCCTATACAGCATGAGACTTTATTGTTACAATGCTTGGTATTGTAACTTTATTTCTGGTGAAAAAATATCTTTAAAAAACGTAATAAATGAGTTTATTATGAAATATAATCTTTAATCTTACACGGTCACCTGCTCTTTCCACTCTACGTTAATGAATATATAAGAGCCGCATTCGAGGACATTTTTGTAACATTTCTATAGTGGGAAAATGTAGTGAAAAATATCGATTCATATCAAAAAAAGTTTTACTCTGCAGTGCAGCGTATGGTAAAGTAAAGTGAACTTTATCATTTTACGTATTCAGCGTTCTACTTTACAAATTAGCTTAGTTTCGCAAACAATTAATTATTTAGATTCGACAAAAAAGAGACTAAAACGGTAAGAATAAAGAAAAACAATATCACTTGTCCTCTATCCTTCAATTTATTCCAGAGCATCTCAATAAAAGAAAAATCAAGCCATTTACATAAAAACGAGGTAAAACTAATTCGGATTATCCGCGCGTGATCTTTTTACGCGTTATAAGAAGCCCGCAGAAGCCAAACGAATCTATTCTCAAACGCGCGTGCCAATAACATCCTCATTATTCTTCGAGCAATAAAACAAGCCACTTTTTCCCGTCCCCGAGCAAGGGTGAGAAAAGGTGAAAAAGCTCGTCTAGATTTCGTTTAATCTCTTTTTTCCTCCCTATTACAGCCAGTGAATTGGTCCGTTTTTGCCGAGAACCCGGCGACAATAGATCCAGTCTCGCGTGATAAATCGTTGAATGACTCTAGCTGTGTGCCGAGGCGGTTCTTCGTTTTTGTGCCTCGCGCGAGTCTGACTTATCGACGAGTGTATAAGCACACTATAGGAAGGACAGACACGTGTGCGGCTCGAAGATTAGAGCGTTCGACATTAAATTAACTGTCATTGAATCGTTGCGCGCGTTACGTAACGAGCCGGCAGTCGTTGCATCAACGCGCGCCTCTTGCGCAATGCACTATCTGATTCTCCGCGGCGTTTCGGAGTAGAGAACGATTTTTCATTCTTTTCAATGGTTGACGGTATGTAGGTGCGTTTTGCTGAGGCAGGTATGTGGGATATTGGTGGGTGGAGAAAAAAATGTCCTTGGCTATATGGTTGAAAAAGAAGTGAGCCGATTTTGCGGCTGATAAAAACGTTGGTAAACTGGACCACTGGGATTAGGGACGTGGTAAGGTCAAGCGGTACTGCTTTGTTTTTGTTATGTAAATGATGACGACAGCGCGGGCGAGGCGTTAACTGTTCAGTCATAAAAATTTATGCAACGAGATTAAATTCGAGAGATATATAAAATAGTTTTTTTTTATTAATTGTGTTAGACGGAAGTAAATATGAAAAGTTTTACTAGATTTACAGTTTTTAGCTTATTTAACGAAATGATACTTTTTAATTAATTATAAAGATAAATTATGTAATGATTCTTAAGAAAAGTTTTAGTAAATATCTGTCCCAAGGGTCTTAATATTTAATTCATAAAAGTTGTTTGTCAAAAAACTTTTATAAAACAGTTCCTATAAAAAACAAAAATTTTTTTTTTAATTTTATGGGTAGTATATAGTGACTTCAACGACGAATCAATATTTCACTATCAGGGTTAATTTTGCTTGAAATTGTGTCACATCAGTTTAAAGCTATTAAACTGATATTATTTATGAAACTCAAGACATAACTTCGTTTACTAACTAAAATTATGATTTTTTTAAAAATATCACAACGTAAAATATAGTAAAATAAAGATATAGTAATTTATAGGTTTTTATAAAAACAATTTAACTAAGTTTTGTTGATTATTGATGTAACTAGACGAAAGAATTATACATTTTTATATTGATTGTCTGGATGAAAATTAAAAAGTTTAAACCGAAAAATTTCAATATTGTTCGCTACAGTTTTATCTTCGTAAATCATTTATTGATTTTTAAAAACATGAAAACTTTAATTATAATAAAATTTGATAAGTCAATACTTCAGAAAATTATTTTCATATATATATAGTATAGAACTAAGTGACCCTGATCCTTAATAGGTTCTTAACATTAACTAGTGTCATTTACTTCATCTATTGTATTATTGATTTTCTGTAAGTTTCTATAGAATGGATAATTAATTTAAAAAACGCAGAAGTATTATAGATTTTTAAACACACCAACATCAAAGTATTTCTATAACATGCAACTTCGATGATATGCAATGAATATTTTGAGTAGCCATATACGAGTATAAGCAATGTGCAGAAATTGAGACTGTTTATACGGAATGATTAATGGACTCTCCATCAACCTTTGTCATTTAATGCTTGCTCACTGCTTGGACCATTAATTAGATTGTGGATAATTGAACTTGGAAAGGACATATGAAAAAGTGTTATGATTTTTATTGGTTCCGGAAAAGTTTAAGTAGGATAGTAGTGAATAGATAACAGCGCAAAATTTGTTGTTTTCTATTCAAGAAACTGGTTTTGATTTATGATATTCTCTTTTTTTCAAAAGTGAAAATGATGCTCTTCAAAGAAAATCGTAAATTTCATTGAAGATAACGTATCCGTTAGTTTTGTTTTGTAGCAGCCAGCCACCGTTTAGTTTTGTTGGAGAAATCATATATATTTTGAGTAAATAGCACCATTTGATTTATATTAATTTAAAGTAACTTTCATAATATTTATGTATTTTCTTACTGATAATCAATGAAGAAAACTTTAAGCTTGGTCATTACATTATTTTAGCAGAATTATATAAAATTTCATTTCACATCTGCAAAATCAGACAGACAAAATTATTCTCATATATGAAAACTAGTGATTACGCTAAAAGCAAGCTCTAAAAAAAAGTAAAATAAAATTTCGCAAATATACACATCACACAAAGAAACCAGTCTTAAATGTTCAATAACCACTCGGTACCGCACCAAAAGAAAATTCAAGGTAAGCGCCAAAACAATGATCATTCGAAGGACACGCCGAGCTCACTCGGCTGATTGTCTGCAGCAAAGCGAGTCTGGGTAATTAGGGCTCGCCGGCAGAGAAAGCCCCCACAGCTGACAAAGTTACGTGCGGGCAGCTCGCTCTTTTTCTCTCTCCTTTCCCCATCCTCTTGCGCCCTGTAATTTCATCGCTTGCCTATATATCCCTCCAGAGTGCTCTATATACTCAGCATGATCTACAACATAGTCCTTTTCATCGACCCTCTTTAGGCCCGAAAGCTTCCTGCGCTACTGCAGCGAGGAACGCGCGCACAACCACCAGCAGCAGCACCACCACGCCGAGGGTTATTAAATTTTTAATCAATCGCATCAATCTTTCGTTCTCTCCCTCCTCCCTGCCCATCTCCAAGCCGCCCTCTGCTTTTCTCTTCTCTTCTGGATGATCAATATTATGCGCTAAGCGCACTCTTCCTGGCTATATACACACAGAGGCGCGCAGTCGAGTACAAAAATAAAAAAGAATGAAAGAG
>JAPYZB010012478.1:0-14736 GCA_030522745.1 Eupelmus kiefferi | reverse complement strand
GCCCGACGCACGCGTGTATAAATTCGACGGTTTTACAGGCGCACGATGATGATGATGCGCGAGGAAGGTAATTTCGGGCGCGGAAAAAATGCGCGCGCTTTGTTGGGCCCCGGCCGAGTAAAAAGTTTGCTAATTTTGTTGATGAGACTGGTTCTCGTGGTTACTCTTTTTTTTTACGCTCGGCCCAAGGAGAGAGAAAGAGAATCTCCGATAATTGCGTTTATTACGTGCGCGGTAATTGGCTGTAATTTAAGTATTGGAAGTTTTTAATAAATTTACAGTAAGCGCGGCGAGTTTTGATGCGGTGGGCAGCGCTCGGTATGGATGAATATTAAAAATGTAAATATCTGATCGCTTATAAAAATATTGTAATAATATATGTAATCCGCAAGCATTATATACAATGTGTATGCGGCGGGAGAATTTACATGTGTGTTTATATTTATTAAATTATCGAACGCTTGCTAAAATATTCACGATTATAAAGACGCACCATATACATTTAATTAACCACTACAATTATTGCATAAATATCACATTGCATAAATAGCCGAATTTTGATGAACCGTTCAATCAAAAACATGCATCAGTAGCAGCATACTTTAGGCAAACGAAATGAGACAATAAAACTTTTATGCAGAATTCCAAAGGCTCTCGCAAGAACGTCGTGATAATGAAGCGCGCGTTAATCGCTTCATCGCTCCTCGCCATAAATAAGAGTACACCCATCTTCCCCCGCTACAGCTCTCCACCTTCGGACTGCGTGCATACCTACTCCACTAGCTCCTTCTTCGCCCTGGTATCCCAACGCAAGTTGCTCCCGCACCTCCGTAGTAATTGGGAAAGTAATTGGGTGCCCTCTGCCACACATAGTTAATGACCTTGGCGTCTCTCTCTCTCTCTCTCTCTCTCTCTCTCTCTCGCTCTCTCTTAACGCTTTGTCGCGCGTCAAGCTCGTATAATTAAGATGCGACTGGCAACAATTTACGCGAGCCATTAGCGTTCCGAGCTCTACGGACGGACAGCCTCGCGACGTCTTGGCTTTTCCGCTATTCGGTTGTGCGGGCGGGCTCGAGGCGTCCCCGGAAGTGGAAGGCTCTTTTGCTTTCCGCGGCTGCTTGATGCTGTCTCTCGTTTGTTGCCGTCTTTACTCGCGGCCCGAGGAAACAAGCTCTTACAAAGGATATAGCTAGATGAATCTTGTTTGCGCAATTTTCGAATGCGGGCCTTCCACTTTTCTGTCGGACTAATCATTTCACTGAGTTAATGCTTTATCGTCGCGAATTTATTTTCTTCCTTAATGCGACTGCGAGATAATAATTTTCTCGAAATTGGCTCTACACTTTATTGAACTGAAAGAGATTTTTAATAAATTTCAGAAATTATACTTCAGTCTCACTGATCCTGAATTCCAAAGCGAAGAAAGTTTAGGACTTTAACAATATATATATATATATATACACGCACAGTTAGGAGAGAAAGCAGCGGCGGCAATGGTTACAGCTGCGGATGCCTGCTTCTTCTGTAATTAATTTCCCCCTGTTTTAAGTGCCCGGGCTTCATTATGCCGGGAGACTGTGCGGCTCGAATGTGCCACGAATGTGAATGTGTGTAGCGAGAGCGAGGTAATAGCGAGAATTTCCGGCGTTCCTTGGGCTCGCATGTCGATGCGGCGATTGAGTTATTTTCGTAGGGAGTCGCCGGGCTAGCCCGCGTGTTTTCAACTTAATCTTGAGGAATTAAGAGAGAATTGGATAGAGCCGGCAATAATTCTTCAGATAATCATGAAATATTTTCCGAAAATTCATGGACTTTAGTTATGGAAAATTTTACTTTATTTTCGATCATCAAAATTAATGAGAGCATAGTAATTCACGTAATGAATTTCCAAATTGACGATAATTAAGAGCAACTTATTTTCATTATTTTTAATAAATTTCTTAACATCACACACGTTCATCTATATTAAAACTTACATCTCAACATCTCATTAATCATTAAAAACGGCTGCTAAATCACATCAAACAGCAATAAAATGAGAAAACAACTCAATCAATTGTACTCGCAGCCACCTCCAAAGGCCTCACCTCGCATATCAACCATACCTTTCACACACCCACACACACACAAGCCCAAGCAACAGTCGTTCCTTTCTCCCACTCTCGAAATAGCGCGTTCTTCAATCCGTTAATCAAGTCTAGCATTTCATCGCGCGAAGCCGGCTGTCCAGTCGCAGCGGTACGCGCAGCCCGCGGCTAAATATCCCAAACGCGCGCGGCGGCGGCCCCCGCATGTACAAACGGCGTCAATCCGTCCCGAATAACATATGCGTATACATATAGCCGTGCAAGCGGCCGCTGGCTCACCAGGGGAATTCAATTTTCACGGACTGTCCGAGCTCGCTCGGCCGCACACCCCGGTTTTATCAGCCGGGCTCAGGCCGAGTAAATCGCATCGCCGCGGTTTTCGCGGTAATTCTGGAGGAGAGGGTGGCAACGATTGCCTGTTTGGCTGTAGGGTCAAGGGGGGATTTTTATGGCTGGCTAGACTGAGAGGTCTAAGGCTTGCTGGATGGGTGGGGATGTGATTTTTTGGGGGGTTTGTGAATTGACTTTGATTTTTCGATGAATTTTCATCAGGGCTTTTAGAGATGCGCTAATTTTGAGAATTAATTTATCAACTGGCGACTGGCGATCTTTTATAAATTCATTATAGTATATACTTTTAGCAAATTAGATTAGTCATAGCAGTAATTTAAACATTTTTAATATCTATAAAATAACATTGTTTTATCGCTTACAGTTTTTTAAAAGCATAATATTATTAGAAATACACTTAAAAAGATACTTAATAATCAAACGGTAAAACGCGCCTGTAATAAAAAACGCGAGAAAACTTCAAACAAAGAAGCATTTAGCAGCAAGTAGTCCAGCGGCAGCCTCCCGGATTAGCCCGGGAATCCTAAATTAAAATTTATCACGTACACAGAGCTTGGCGGCGGGAAGAAAACTTTTTTCGCGCTCAAGCATCGAGAAAATGAGTGGGGCCGCGCCGGACCGCCGGCGCGAGACTGCATGCACAATGGGGATTAAGTAACGTAAAAACTCGCTTAAGAGGTCCGTTCACGCCTCGGCAGCTCCCAATTGCAAAACTAGTCCTTCTCTCTCTCTCTCTCTCTCTCTCTCTCTTGGCTTTCGAGTGCCCACCCCCCGGCGAGCAGCTACAAATCGCGAGTATCGTGAGCCTCTTCCCTTTTGTTTTCGTGCGATGCCGGCAAAGATCCTAGCACTTCCCCGCGAGTGCCACCTTTGCATATTCAAAGAGCCGGACTATATAGTCCTCGTCTCGATGTCTCCTTCGCGCTTTGTTTGTTTTTTTTTCTTTCTGCTTTCTTTCTCGGAATGGTGACGGAGGTGTCGCTGCGCGCCTTTTGTTGTTTGATTAAGCTTCTTAAAGGTGGCGAGAGGAGCGGACGGTATTTTTACGGTGTGAATGGGTTGTTTTTTAAGGGATTTTTATGAAGGCTAAATTATGCTGGGTATGGGTTGTTGTAAAACATATTGTTAATTTTATATTGAATTGTTTAAATTTTTGGTATTATATATAATACGCTTGGTGTTATTGTTGCTTCAAAAATGCAATATATTTACAATAAGATAACTAAAATAACATCTGAATTAATATTTGCAAGTTTCCGGCGTTGCTCACCTTTTTATCTCACCCTCTTATTTTTTAGCTCTCAGTCTCATTTAATTTTCTGCACTCTACCATTTCACACTTTCAGGTC
The DNA here is from genome assembly GCA_030522745.1 of Eupelmus kiefferi. NCBI lineage: Eukaryota > Metazoa > Arthropoda > Insecta > Hymenoptera > Eupelmidae > Eupelmus > Eupelmus kiefferi. The sequence continues at coordinate 10,949 of JAPYZB010012478.1, read as the reverse complement.
AGAAGTCATAAATGTTCTTTCTACAAATGTAATTGTCTTGCATGAAATAAATATTTATAAATCTTTTAACGTTTACAAATAATTAATGTTGTAAAATTTATCCGGCTAAAAATTCAACGACCATAATAAATATAAAAAAGCTTTAATACTTTTTAACTAACATTATAACCTCACCCAATCCAAAGCCGCTAGTTAACTCTTCCTCAAAGCAAAATGAACTCGTCGCTCGCTCGCTTGCCCCAATAAAATTAAACGCCAAAACATAATCACTCCCATAACACTGAAGGTGAGCCCCCGCCCCCCTGAAATTCCTTCGACTCCACTCGCCATATGGGGGGGGGGGAGAGGGAGAGAGAGAGAGAGAGAGAGAGAGAGAGAGAGAGAGAGAGAGAGAGAGAGAGAGAGAGAGAGAGACTCGACGCACGCTGGCTTCCTTTTAATTATCGCGATTAATTAAGCCGTATAAAGCTCGGCCCGCGTATACAACGCGCTCACAGAGCGGCCCCGAAAATTTAATATGCCGGCTCGCGGACTAATCATCGTAGCTGCCTCTCTGCCTGCACACCCCCGCCGCCCTGACTGCGGCCGCTTTTGCACAACAAAGCTGGACTCTGGCGCGCGCGGGCTTGATTGTTTCGGGGCTTTCGGCGCGTAATTCGTCGGGGGGTGGAGGCCCGATTACCGCAGACGGAAGAGTTTTATTGTCCGGCCGCGGAGCGGGCGATGACGCGACGAGTTTTAAGGTGAAAAGGGTGCGCCCTGCAGTCGTGGGGAAGGTATTGTTCTCTAGACTTGCTCGGCCGAGCTGGAGAAGAGAGAGCCGGAGGTTCTGGGCTTAATGGTAGCTCGCGCGAGGCTCTTCAGAGCCAGATGCATTAATTCTTCCTTTTTTTTTACTCACGGTTCGTGGTCGAAGTGAATTATAATTTAGGGGCTGGTTCTTTGCTGGCCGTTGAATTCATTTAGCCGAGACGGGGAAATTTGCTTTTCGGGTATTCAGATGAACAGTGGAAATATTAGTCTATTGAAAACTAATAAATTTTTCAATACTCTATACTATTAATTACTAGAAATTATCTATTTTTCGACACTTAAAATAGACTTGTTGATTTAAAAAAAGTTCAATCTCCTTTAAACTATGCGTAAAATTAAGCTCTAAGCATACAACAGTGTCCTCTTCTCTGCAGGCAGTCTCTCATTCAACAATTATTCCCATAATAAAGCAAAAGCCCAGATCCAAAATAAAGAGATCCACGAACCAGTACTGGCATACGCGATGCAATTCGTCGACTCGCGCAATTTCCCAGCTTGTTTTCGCTCCACTCAACGGCTCTCCAAAGCGTACATATATATATATATATAAAATAAAACTCTCTCGCTTACTGCTCGGCTTCTGTCGTGTCCCGCGGCTCTCAACATTGCCTTTCTTCCTCCAGCAGCTGCGCGAGCTAGAGAGAAGAGGACTGCACTCGCGGTGTCTACTCCCTTTCTTATTCTTGGGCCCCGGCCAAGACAGTAGCGCGCGATCGACGCCGTCGTCGTTCCGGCTTAATTAGGAGAGCGTCATGACGTTTCCCCTTTCCGCTTTTTTTCCCTCTTTTTTGCTCTTTCTCTCTATCCTTCTCTGTCTCCGTGCTCTACTTGTTTTATTTGGCGCGTGTTTGGATGTGTCCGCGCGGTTGTTCACGACTGCTATTCTCTACTCCCACAATTGACCCGTCACTTAGCTCGCCCTTTTCGCTCTCGTTTCCGTTTTCGTTTTCCTTTTCGTTTTCCTTTTCGTTTTCTGGGAGCCTGGATATGAGCGAGCGCAGGCCGCACGTGAGCTTGAAAAGAAAAGCAGAGGAAGCGCCGGCAAGAGAGAATGGAGAAACATGCGAGAATGCATGAGAGGAGTGTATAGAGGAAAGTTTCGATCCTGGAAGAGTGAGCGTTTTAGAGAGAGAAATAGAATCAATCAAAAGTGTAAGTAGAATTTTTAATGAAAAATGTTTAAAGATTCAAGAAATAAATTAAAGAAAAAAGTGGAAATCTTATGTATTAACAAAAAAATAATAAAACAACAAAATAATAACAATTTTTAACATAGTTCTAAAAGCTACATAATATTAATCTATCCCGGTCACTTAAAATCCAAACGCTACTTTCCCTCTACACTTCATTTCCGCTGGCCAGCATCTGCATTTTCAAAACCATCAGATCCCTCCTTCCATCCAGCAGCTACCTCCTGCCCCGGCTCCCCCAATATAAATACATCAGAATCCTCACGAGAGCCGGCGCATCTCCCCGAGCGCGCGAGACAATCAGACCAGGCATATTTCGCATAGCCGCCGCTTGAGCTCTCGCGCAATCTTAAAGGGGGGTGGGGGTGGGGGTGGTCTTGCCAGTCGTACGTGCGAGGGACAGAGTCTCGGACTTGGCTCGGAAATTGAATCCCCACAATTGGCCGCTCGCGCGCTCCGTAACGTATGCATTGGATATATCCCCGGCGCGTAAGTGGACAGTTCCTCTCTGCAGCAGCGGCTTTATACCAGAGGGAGAGACTAATACCCTGGCCCACGTACGCGCACGTGCGCACCTCCTTATTGAGGCCGAATGACTTGATATTCTCCCTCTCTCTCTCTCTCTCCCTCGCTGTGCGTGGCGTACTTGGAAGGGATATTATGGACACCAGCGCTGCGAAAATGTTTTGGACGCATGGCGAGCTTCTGAGTTACGTAAAATCTGGAGATGAAGTTTAGTAGCGCGGAAGGCTAGGAGCGACTGCATTCTCTGGAGCAACCGGAAAGTTATTTTTAGCAGTTGCGGCAAGTTGGAAAGATTGGAGAAGCTTGGCTTAGGTAAACAGGAGTTTACGTAAGCTGGAAAATTAAAATAGTGAACTTAGTGGGGAATTAATGCTGAGAAGGAGAGCGCCGCGATTTTCTTATTAAGATAGTGGTTTGGAGGACGAACAAAATATTTTATAACTTAATTTTGAGCATAATTAGTAGCGGTAGTGGAGATAAATTATTAGCAATAAACGCCCTTTCACGGCTTCATTTGCTAATATGAGAAATTTCGCTAATTATTTATGATATTATCGAATTCTAAAGTTAAGCTGCATTTAATTTGGTTGTACGATTTCAATAATAAGTATAATAAATTACATCTTACCTAGATCGGAAACTGTAAACAGAAAACCGTAGGTATATAATAAATTTAAAAGATAAAATAATTACAACACAAATTTAATAAATCATATCGAGTTTGTACATATCTCGTTATTCATGTTTATCAGAAGCTTGGATTCAACCAACATTCTTTAAAAATTTTACACATACATATAAAAGAAATAAATACAAGAAACTGGTAGAAAGTAGGTATGGTCCGTAAAAAATATTATATTAACACTTGTAAAGATGACCATCCACACGCATTGCGGAAACATTTGCAATATTACCGTCGGTAAGATATTCATAACGGATAGCAAGAAAAGGAGGTCATACAGCTCCCGAAATTTTCAGGTATCCCTCGCGGCGCAAGTTTCGGACGCTGGAGTATCCCTCGGTTATGGGGGAGATCGTTGGAGCATGCATTCCTCACTTGATACGGACCCCTGACTTTTATTAAAAAAATGCTCGGAGCGAAGGTTTTATGCAATCATCTTTCTTGAATAAACTTTATGTGCGAATAGATTTGGAAAATGAAATTTTTATTTTTAGATCAATGATAACGTACTGTTTTATCTGTGTTTGTACTCGAAATTAGGATTGTTAATCAAATAAAAAGTAAAATTCAAGAGTATATTTGAAAATATATATTAATAAGCTATTGCTCAATATTGACATTAATCTATAAAGTGTTATTTATTAATGTTCACGCCTTAAAAAATCTCTAAAAATTTCTTAAGGAAAAGGAGTACAAAAAACCTTCCTTGTTATATTGACCTTAGAATTATTGATAATAATTTATTGTTAATACATATTTTCAAATTTTCATGACCTGACACACAAAGACAATGTTGTTATATATTATTTAAATCAAATTTGAAGTCATCTTGTTAAAAATTGAAGTAAAAAAATGAGAAATAAGACATAAAGAATTTCTCCCTATAGATATATCTAGGGATAAATTTTTAATTCCGTATTTCTCATTTTTTGACTTCAATTTTTAACAAAATGACTTCAACTTTGATTTAAACAATAGATGAAAACATTGTCTTTGTGTGTCAGGTTATGAAAATTTGAAAATATATATGCTAAGGGCCAATAAAACAAGGGACGTTTTTTGTACTGATTCCCCTTAAAACATTAATTTTACAAAAATTCACCTTAAAAATCACAACTGACGAATAATTGAGCCCCGCTAATACCTCCGACACTCACCCATAACGGCAGTGCTCCCAAACCGAATTCATATTAACCATCAAACCTAACACAGCCTATCAGAGATTAACTTTCGGCAAAGTCATAATTTAGCATGGTAATTTACAAAAAAGGAGGCAGGGGGGAAGGTCGATGCGCTTTACGGCCGAGGGAGCAAGATATTGGACTCGTCGGCGCTGCTGCAACCACTTGCACGCATAATCAAGTAGACGCGAGTACGTGACTTGCTTGGCGGCATTCTGCATTCTACGACGCCCAGACTAGGCGAATAAGAGCGAGAGAGAGAGAGAGAGCCAACTCCCGAGCTCTTGATATCGCGAATCAATTTTAAATAAGTCCCTTGCAAAAATGGATCCCGCCGCTTCTTTAGCAATACGCGCGAGAGTAAGAGGCGCGTTAATCAGGCAAAAATCATGTATTTCCGATTTTGCGCTTGAATTTATGATCGGCTGCGGCTCGTAAAATTAGATACGCTCGCAAGTTAATAACGGAGTTGAATAGAGGAATTCTAGGAGCGCAAGAGGGAACATTTCTTTGGTGAGATTTTATTATGAATATTTACTACATGCATATTTGTAGGCGGCAATCACCCGTGGAGTTTCGGATTTTTGTTGCATGCGGTTTTATTATTTATAGGTTATTGAGAAAAGTTGCCTGTTTATTATTAAGAAACTAGTTTCAGATGACAAAAGACTGAGTTTGCGTGACCGGTTGACTTAGTCTAATACAATTAGATGCACGTAATTGTTTTAAAGATTGTTATTTACGTATACTATAATCTATTTAAAAAAAGCTTCTTTCTTAACAATGCATAATTACCCTTTAACCGATTAAAATCACACATTGCATTTGATCGAATTCGTTTGCACAACACTTCGTATTTATTTGTACACAATAAATCTCTCTTGTACATATGTTTGTAATGATTACGTTGGACGATATATTTTTGAGTAAATCATGCGAAATTTACGAATCAATTGGGATTGAAGATATGTAATGCAGAATCGTTTGCATTATTAGCCTAACGTAAATACCGTTGTTTAAGCTAATTTATTGTTGCCGGAAAAGGGAAAGCACACGTAAATTTGCTTTTCACCATTTACATAATAAATTATATAAAAATTTAATTTAATTGATCAACAAATAAATGTATTGAAATACAAGAAATAATTGTATTATACAATAAGTTTCTTAATACAATAAAATGAAATATTGTAAAATGTATGTCATGATTGAATTTCAAGACATGTTGATATTTTTCAAAATCTTGTACGCTCCTATTTTTAATATCCGTAAATTAAACTGTTGCAGCGCGATTAAATATTATTAGCTGAAGGTATCTTTGACACAATACTAATCCCAGTAACTAACTAAGATACCATCGACAGCATACTCTTTGATTTTTATAAACTATATCTGACTCATTTAACAAACTTTTTATCATTAGCAAAATACAAAAAACTAATATCCCCCTCTAAAAGTCCCCATAGAAGACTGCTCTCAAAGTCTCTGCAGACTCACTAGACTCACCCCCCCCCCCCCCCCCCCCCCCCCCCCCCCCCCCCCCCCCCCCCCCCCCCCTCTCTCTCTCTCTCTCTCTCTCTCTCTCTCTCTCTCTCTCTCTCTCTCTTGCAAGAAGACACAGAGCGCGCCGGCAGCAACTTTGCGTTTGCTTTCGGAACGGAAGAGCAGGCCAACTTAGGCGCGCACGCGCGCCTCTTCGAGCGGTAAACAGACGCGCCGCTCGACTATAAAATTTATTCATCCGCGTCACTCCTCGTTTTTTTCGGCTCACTCTTGCGGCTTTTCCGTCCGAGCTCTGCTGCTCGCTCTCGCCGCCCTTTCAAGAGAGAAAGAGAGAGAAGGGGTGGACAAGCAAGGGCGAATTTATTTGTTTATTCCGTTGCGCCGTGGGGGCCCAAGATAGATTTCCGAGTGGAAAAAATATATCCCAAGGGTTCCTTTAAGAGGGAGCCGCGCACGCTTAAGCGCACCGCGTGCTCTTTTTAAGAGGAAGGAGTATTTTACATTTCGCAAACACTTGCCGACAAGGGCTGGACCCTGGCTGCTCGAACTGCATGGGCGGAAGGGACGAATTTATGGGATTCGAGTGGACGCTCGGTTCTTTATTGTCATTTCTGTTCTGCTTTCAGCGCGGGATAGTTTCTTTGGGAAGGGGGAAAGCTCGCGGGAAAACGTGTTTTTGACAGGGACGTGAAAACCTACTGGAGTGATAATGTGTGCTTTGCGCTTTTTTCAGACGTTTGATGTTTTTCGTAAGAAATGTTTAAATAGTGACCGTTTCAAATATTTGAGTATCGGTCAATAAACGCGAATTATTCAATTATCTGAACTATATTATTATAAAAAGGATGAATCGGGATAAAAAGCTTCGCAGAAAGCTCTCACGTTACCATAAAAGTACCGGGGATCCCTGAAAAAAGGAAGCCCAGAAGCACGCGATAAAAGCAGCTCTCCAACGCAAGCGGTCCTAAATAAATACGTAATTAGCCGACACCTCCCTAACCTCTCGGGCGTCGATTAAGACACCCCCACTCGCACGTCTCTGGCAGATCTCTCTCTCTCTCTCTCTCTCTCTCTCTCTCTCTCTCTCTCTCTCTCTCTCTCTCTCTCTCTCTCTCTCTCTCTCTCTCTCTCTCTCTCTCTCTCGGCTAGGAAGAAAAAAAAAAAGATAATTAACAGGAATTTATTAGGGAAGTGTTGTCGAGCCGGGCAAAGAACGGCTTTGGTTCCGCTAGGCGCCTTCGCGTCCCCTTCGGTTAAGAAACTCGTTAAACCGTTCCCTCCTCGGCGATTTTGCGCGCTCGGCGGCGGCGAAAGGCTCGCGAACGCTAATTACGCTCGTTATAAGTTATCCACGCTCGTTAGCGGCCCGCTCGAGCCTGGCTACCGTACGTACGCCTTGAAATGATAGCGGGGTTATCGAGAAAGAGGAGAGAGAGAGAGAGAGAGAGAGAGAGAGAGGCCAGCTGTAGGTGGCTGGGAGTAGTAAAATCTGTTATTGGGAATGCGGCGATCATAAAAAAAGTGCAATTTTCTCGGTGAGGCGCTTGTCGGACTGGCTTTGACTTTCTGTAATTGGCGTGATTTCAGGGCCGATGAAAGTGATTGGCGTGATGATTTACGGAGGGATTTTATTAATTTTTTGTATGAATTTGAATGGTTGATTAGTGATTGCCGATTGGTTCTGTAATTATCCGACTGCTTTCGTAATTATATTGTAAAGTATTTTTTTATAGAGTAGCAAAAAAGAACCGATTTCTAATAAAATTCGATAAATTTTAATTAATGATCCGTCGTAGAAAATTCTTTAATGCAATGCAGCAATGGTAATGAAAATTCGATCCTGTATACCCACAATTCTACCTAATAAAGACATGAAAATCTGCACTCGCCAAAGGTTACCGTAGTCCCAGGCACCGTAAAAAGTATTACTTGCCGGTTCACCGAGCCGTTTCCTATAATTACAGCAAATACCGTGATTTTGCAAACTGTAATGATGCGAAATTTCTCTCGACACGTGGAGCTTTGAGAATTGGCGCACGGAGGCAGAAATAGAAGCTGACGATACGCGCCGTAAGCTCCAGCGCGTTCTCGCACGCCATGGAAATTAGAACGCACTGTTCCGATTAAAACTCAATTGATCGCGCGTGCATAAAAGAAATTAATCGGCCGAATAGAAATTAATAGCCTGAATATATTTAAAATTCACGCTGCGAATATTGGATTATGCCGAGGGTGATAGCGAAATTGGGTGAATCATGTTAATTAGGATAATTTAAAGTAGCCGCTCAAAGTCTTTAGCTGTTATTCTAATGATTTCAGGATTAAGTTTTCAAGTGGCGGCACTTAACTCGATAGCGCGACTAAATTTCCGATCTAGCTGAAGTTTGTGCGACAAGGAATTTTATTAAAAAGTTTAGGAAAACAAGTATTTGCTTCGAAGAAAGGGACTTACAAAGTGGTTAATCGCAGGAAAACGGATATTTACAGAAACAGTTCTACAGAGCAACTTATTGAGAAAATGTATATTTTCTATTATTTTTACAAGTTAAATATTTAATTAACGTAGAAAATTCAAAAAATTTCTGTATAAATTTGAAAATTAAGCTGATACCTGTCCGTTAGCAGCAGAAGTTTTCGATCAATTATATTATGAATGAAATTAATTTAATTAAAGAATACCTGGAAAATTTGATTGACATCTTTTCCAAGAAATTATAAAATGAAAAGAATGTACAATGCAGAATCTATACTGGTATTCAAATATAGGCTTTAATTTAAAAAAATTTAATTGGCAGTTTTTAATTTTGAAATATTCTAATTATGTAAATCTCAGTAACTTAATTACATTAATCTTTTACAATTCAATAGTAATAATTTAAACAATTGAAATTTTTATTAATATTTACTAAAAATTGATCATGTTGAACGACTAACTGCATACTAACTGCCGACAACATTCAACAAAACAATTCCCACATCGCCCAAAAAGCTTTAAAATCCCAATCTCATTTCAAAATCCAATCGCGCCCAGTCCGTAAAAGATCGATCTCATCTATCCGCACACACGATCCCGGCCTCTCAACCAGCGCCATCCACCTACCATAACGGCCCATTTACCGTATATTAATTCACGCCGGTGCGCCCATTATAGCTCCTTCAACATCGCAACAACAACAACAACAACAACAACAACAAAAACAACAAGCCGAGTATTAACTTGTATGAGCATAAGCAAATTAAGTTCGCGCAGCGGTAATTAGCCTCGCACGCTCAAGTACAGCCATCTATATCGGCATTCGATTGGCGATGCGTGCGAGCAGACTCCCACAGCCCTCGCCGAGAATTTCAACGTACGAGGAGCGAGCCTTTATCGCAATTATTAATTCGGAGAGGCAAGCGGTGCATACATATTAATGGATTATCGGGGACCCCGGAAGCCCCGAGCTTTATGATTTTCGCTATGCAGAGTCGAGCGCTGCCGTGAATTTCGATTCGGGCGCGCGCACGCGCTGAATTTTCTAAGCGCCTTAGCGGATGTACGCGAGCGCGTGTATGATCGAGCGGCTGGATGTGATCGCGAGCGCGCAAGAGTCGGGTTATATTGCCATGATGTCGGAGGACTGTTGCGCGTGATGTGTTTTGATACGTATGCTCATGAGATTAATGCTCGAATTAACGGATGAACGTGCTGTTGCGTGAATTAGGTTTACGCTCGCTGCGTTTAGTTTTTAGCTTCCTGCAAAAGGATTGCTATTAGGTCCCAAATTGAAAGGGAATCCATCTGAACCAAATGGATTCCATTTGCATCCACAATACATTTCTCTCAGTGTAAAGACTAGCTCTTTTCAAATTTCCTGATAAACACTTGTTCTTTTTAGAATCAAAAAGTATTACTCTTGAGATCTTCCGATAAAAAATATCGCTTCCGTACAGCTGTTAAAAAAATATCGACTATTTTTGAAAATCGTAAAACACTACAATTTATAAAAAGTTTAAATAAAAAATATAAGGTAAATCGGGGGAAGGCGCGAACTTGGGGAAGACACCGCTTGTCTATATTTCCTATGCTTACATAGAAACGGCAATGGGAGTTCGACTTTAAAGCTCGTTATGATTAGCTTATTAAGTGATCAAAATATTGTTTTATGCTGACTTTATTTCCATGTCAAATTAAAAGAAAAAAAGTTAATGAAAAATTTTGTGCATAAATAATAAGTAACAATAGACAATTTGTGACATTATCATTTTTGAAATGTAAAAATAATAATTTTTGCATCTATGTCTTTTTTGTTTTTTTTTTAAGTGTGTTGGGGTAAAATGCCACAATGTATTTAGTGTATCTATATATTTTTTGCATAACTTAAGTAACAATTGTATCTTACCCAAAAAAGGTCTTAAAATTTATTTTTTGTTTTGAATATAGTGTATTGAAACATAATATTTATCGTTACACAAAAAAAAACGCGTCATTTTTTGTTATTTTTAAGTTTTTTGCTATAATTAATTTTTTGCGATAACATGTGGATCTTCCCAGATGAGTAGCATCTTACCCTACCACTTTCAAATGTCATTTGTTTATTATTATTAATTGTTAACTAATTAAAACGATACAAAAATTTATATATGTTTGATAGCTTATACTGTTCTTTACTAAGGTAAGTTGTATAAATTCAGTTTACTTAATTTGTGTAGATTTTATTTGAATTTCTCTTAATGAAATTTTCTTGTATTGAATAAGATTTTCAATCCTAAATCACCACGGCACGAGAAAATAGGACCCCCCCCCCACCCTCTCCAATCATCAATTTGTACTTTCATCGTGGCGCAGGACCACTGCAGTCTCACCAAAAAAGAAGCCCTCTCAAAGCCCCCCTGAAACAGTCAGAAACTGTAACGCATCGCAGTTCTCTCTCTCTCTCTCTCTCTCTCTCTCTCTCTCTCTCTTTCTCTCTCTCTCACTCTCTCCTTCTCTCCCTCACTCTCTCACTCTCTCTCTCTCTTACTCTCTCACTCTCTCCCTCTCTCTCTCTCTCTTACTCTCTCACTCTCTCCCTC
>JAPYZB010012474.1:0-11316 GCA_030522745.1 Eupelmus kiefferi | reverse complement strand
ATGCCAATAATTATCTTCACGGTGTGACTGTATACGCATTAGATTTGGAAAACTCACCCTTGCGCCATCTTTCGTAACATGCGACACATATATACTCAGCAGCGTGATAGGCCTCTTGCACGAAAAATCTTATTTGTATGCTGTATATGCATGCATCCATCTACGGCTACGAAGCAACAATATACGGAGATAAGATGAGCGACGGAGTTGCCGCCAAACCGAAGCGAGCAGGCGCATAGTTTATGCATTTCACCGCTTGGGGGTACCTTACAAACTCGCAAGCGACGAGATGACCGCTCGATTACTATATAAGAAAAATTTAGATCGGTACATAAAAAGAAACTTTATTTGCGATGTTGCGTTGAATAGGTTGCGTATATATATATAATTAGCTTGCGTTTATATCTAACAATAGGGGTACTTTAAAAATTTAACTGCGAAAATGGCGTCTTTAAAATATAATATAAAGTAAGTAATATGTAAAATAATAAATGTTTAGTAAGTAATATGTAAAATAATAAATGTTTAAATACATCACTCAATCTAAAAAAGTAAATTCCACTCGTCAACAAGAACACACACAAGTTAAAATTTTGAGTAAATTAAAAAAAAAATTATATTAATAAAATTTAGTATATTAATATATACTACCAAAAATTTGCTATCCAGTATAGTAAAATTTGATAATTTGAAATTTTACTATGTTGTATACGAAAATTTAATAAAATGCAAGTTTGTGTCCATATTGCTATGTAGTATAGCAATTTTTGACGAAAATCATATCATTTTTTAGTCATAAATTTTTCTCCGTGTAGTTTATAAAATACGCTTTTGATTTACAACTTATCATTTTTTGATCTTCTACCAATCTTTGAGGCCAGCAGAATGATGGAAAACTTTCATATTCAAAGAATTTAGAAAATTAAAAGCGCTGTTTGTAAACTACGAAATAAATCTAACCTAACCTCCGAAGTCACCTTAAGGGGGCTCACCACCTTTAAAACAAAAAAATGGTTGAAAAAAATCGATTTTTGTTTGATTACTTATTTTAATAGTAAATCTATCGTAGAATAAGCTACAGAAAGTTTTTTTTTGGTTCTATCTCATTTAATTTTATTTCTATGAAACAATTGGTGATATATACGTTTGACTAATCTTTTGTTAATTTTAATATTTTCCGATTTTTTAAATTTTATCGCTAAAATAATTGAAATTGATATAAAAAATATTTTTTTATTGTATATTTCGATGCAAAATATACTATTTATAAATCTCCAAAAAGCTTGTCAACCTCGGCTTCACCTCGGCCGACAATTACATGTGATCTGAGACATTTCTTATTTTACTGGCCTAGGTAGGTAATATACTATTTGCAAAAATAATATTTATTATTTTCCATTTTAATAGAATATTTATCGCAGAATAAGCTTCAAAAAGTTTTATATTCATATGTTATTTCATTTTAATTTTATTAGAAAAACAGTGGCACGTACTTATATAAGGAATTTTTCAATTTGAATTGGCGCCGCCACGCTTACACGATGGTGCAGTTCCTACAGTTCGTAATCTTACTATCAGTCACAGTAGGTCACAGCTGATCGCATATACTATACTTTGTATATAGTGAGCTTAGTTTGTTTGTGGACATTGCCGGAACAATGTGATTTGATAGTCTTTTTTCTTACTTTTACTTGTAAAACTGTCAGATTTGAGTATTCATACATCCAAGCAATATTATAAGTATCCTGTGTGTTAATATGAAAAAGTTGAAGAAGATAACAAAGAAGAAATTCAAAGTTATGGAACAGAGACTAGAAATTTTGGTATCAACATTCTAATTTTTAATTTGAAAAAAATTGTGTGTTCAGTAGTAGTGTGTCAGTGTATCATAGCAAGATTCCATTTTTCAAGTAAGATATTTAAGAACGTAGAATTGATCTCTAGTTCTATTAGCGTGGTAAACTAGAAACTGTAAACTTAAGAAAATTTTTGTACTGTGAATAGTGATTGTGATGTTAATAGAGATAAGTTCTTATTATTTTATTAAGTTGTTTCTATCTAATTCATCTGACTTTCTGCAATATAAATGCTTAAGCAAGTATACGTATTTAGTCTATAGTTCTAAAAATAAACAATTAATATAGTATAATGAAGTGGCTGAACAATTTGAAGAAGATTATGAAAGTCGCAAAAGTATTTAATGCAGCATTATTCAACAGTACCGGATTTACTGTTTCTGCTGGTGAATCATCTAGAAAAGAAGAACATTTGTATAAGTTACAGTACTATATTATATATTTTTTCAAATTTCGTTTACATAGAAGATCAAAGGAAGATTGTATATTTATTATAATATATTCACAAAAATGTAATCTTTAAAATAAGATATAGAATAATAATTAAATTTTAATTATTATTTCTCAGTTTTCAGCTGACTCAAGTGGATACGAGAGATTGAATCAACCAACTGAGTGACAGCTAAAGCTGTAACATCCATAATAAAATCCACAAAAGTTTTTTACGTCAACAAAAAATAAAATAAGTAATTAACAAAATGTAAATTAATAAAAATATAACATAAATCATCAATATTTCATATTTTGCTAATTTGTGCTTATTTGTTTTGTTTCAGTCACCTGGTCAATAAGTGGGTCCGGTTACCTGATTCTTCTTGTATATTTTGAAGGTTAATATACACAAGGTAACAGGCAAAATCATTTTATAAAAGATGAGTATAATATTAGTAATTAAACCAAAATGATATAAAAACTTTAAACGCCTTTTTTCCAATATTGAATTTTGTAAAATTTTAGGTGCTGCTTTGTAAGATGTCTTTTGAACAGTTAGAAGAAATTAACTTTTCTAAACGGTTTTGGCTTCAGTATAGTATTAGTGTCATTCTCGCGTGAATGGAGGGTTTTTTAATTAATAAAAAAGAAGTGGTACAAAGATTCAAAAATAGAGTAAAATTTTACAATTTAATTAACATTTATTCAATAAACTGATGTTTTATGCTGTAAAATTAAAAATTTTTTGCTTTTCAAAAATCTGTTAATTCACGCGAGAATGTTGGGGATACTAAAGCTAAATCCATTTGAGAAAATTAATTTCATCGAACTGGTGAAGAGAAACCTTACGGGGCAGCAATTTTGGACTCGAAAGCTCCTCGACTGATTAGAAGAGGATAACTGCAGCAAAATTCACTTATAATAGTTTAAATTGACGGTATTTCCTTCTAATTTGAAAAGGTATTTTCATTTTTCAAAAACAATCTTAAATTTTAAAAATAATGAATTTTTTTCTAAATTTTAAAGGTGTTGGGTCCCCTTAAGCACAACCTGTTGGGAAATTGGTATATGAAGAAAAAACTCGCAGATTCATTCGTCGTCTCTTTAGTGCACGTCGGCTCTGGCAGAACGACACCTTTAGACTGACCGACTTGGAAGGCGCTCACGCTCAAGAGCGCAACCAGCGCTCAATTGTTATTAGACAAGAGAAGTTTGGAACAGATGAAAATTCGTTTCATTCTAACAGTAAGCCATATAGGTAGAATAAAATGATAAGAGTATGCGTTTCGGTATTAAAATTACACATTTTATTATGAAAATGTAAGAGAAATTGATGTTAGTTTTATTTGTTATATTCGATAACTTTTTATCTGAAAGTATCATTGGGTCATTTATCAGATAAGTAGACTTAAATTCTCTCGGTTAAATGTAATTGTTGATTTTAAATAGATAAGAATTGATTTGTTGTGGATAATTTTAGCTCAATTCAGTAGCAATAATTATCACTGAAATCAGCATCTTTACAAAGAGTCAATTTGGGAGTAAGCAGTACAGATGCAACATTTTCTTTATGATTAAGGTCAAATCAGATATGAAAATTTAATAATCACACGATGATATATATTATTTTTATTGGTTTTAATAAATATAAAATGATTATATTAGGTTTTAAGAGTCCTATAAATTTATAGAATAATAAAAAGTTTTCTTGAAGTTCATAAAAGGAGACGTATACAATTTGTCGTTTTTAAGCAGAGACAATCAAAATACAATTCATGACATAGTGTATTCTTAGGAATACCCAAACGTTAAGAGCCGCGGTGGCTTATGGATAAGGGCACAATCTTTCTAGTTAGAAGGTCCCGGGTTTCAATCCCGGTTAGGTATCTCTGACTATGTTTTTTCGCAAGAAAAAATTGTTGATGTGCCTCTACCGTGATTCTGATGGTTCGGATTCAATGTAAAACTATAATGAATGTATGTGGGCGTACGTATTTTATCTATAGTAACACACAACACACCAACAATAGAAAACACAAACACACCCAAAGAGCACGAGTATGAATAGAAGAACCGCTCATTTTTCTAGTAGACGCTTCTCGGGGTCTAAACCAGAGGCGCAGATCCTCGGCCTACCGAAGGTCTCTGCTGAGCCCACTCTGTTAGTAAACACTAAGATAGTGCTGAAAAACAGAGGTACCTGAGGTCTTACGTAGGTGGAGCCTCTTATACAAAGGGATACAAGTGCTCAGGTAGGCTATAATAAAAAAAATAACCTTTAGACCCAGAGGTTTTGACTTTCATCTATCTATACGACAAAGAAGCCACTAATAAAGTTTCATCAAAATTGGTGATCCGAAGGTCATACACTTACATGGTTAGAAAATAAGTATTCGTGGTCGATTTATATTTAAAAAATTGAATTTATTAAACCTCTACTTGCCATATTGTTAAAATTAAACTAATCATGCAATTTCGACATACCAGGAGCGTTTTACGTATAGTATATGTACAAAAAAGATTTTGTTCACTAAAAATAAAATTTTTTATTGGTCAATATTATTTATTTTCTATTATCCTAATGCCTAGCATGCTGGGTTTAATAAAGGCTAATAAATCAATATAATTATCGTCTGCTCAGGATCGGATATTAACCTCTTCTTAGAGAAAACTTCAGCATTTTAGTACATAGAAGTCTAATAAATTCAATTTTTCACATTTAAATCAACCACATAATCATATGAATATGTAGATATTCCATAGGGTTTTCAAAGTGAAATTTAAAGAGAGAGTATTTGATAGCACTCAAATTCAAATTTGTAAATTCAAATCGAAAGGGTGAATTTGTTTTTAAGACAAAAGACAAAAAAGTTCATTACACGCTTGTAACAAAACAATAATTCAGCAGAAAAAGGTTCAATTTTGATATGTTTGAACTTAAGCTTTTGGATAACAACTCTATTCTTGGGGTTGTATGCATTAATATCTTAAATTATAGATTTTCTTGAGATAATGATAAAATCCTGGGGTGATGAGTTGGAGTAGACTTTCGGTTTATATTTGTCAACCATAAACCCATACAAAAACATGATCTGAGCTTTTCTGAAACCTTTTTTAAAACAGTTTTTTGTGTGCTATCTATTCAGATCAAATAATATTCCTTTAGTTATAGCTTCAATAAGTTGATTGTACGTTTTGATTATTAATAGTTATTGTTGCGTAAATGCAGCATTTTACAGTTGTATTTATAGAAGATTCTTAAAAACATAAAATAAACAAAAATTATTAACGTTTATTTTTAAAATTGATTTTTTATGCTGTATAATCAATACTTTTTGTAATTCACGAATCTGTGTATTGAACTTAAAGGATATCAAAGACATCACGAGCGGCTAAAGCCAAAGAACCTAAAGGTCATAGACGTAACAAGACAAAAATTAGAATGATATAGGTGTTAAGGCTAAGCTAATAATGGAATATCTGTCATAAGATAAAAATTTTTCCAATACTTAGATACTTCTTATTTGGCATTTCATTAAGTAAAAATATGGGAAATGCATTTTTTATCATTTTAGTAATGATATCTTACCTAAAAGTATTTTTTGAAACTTGTAAAAGCATATTTTTCAACAAAATATCTAAAATTTTATAAGAAAAAAATAAGATATAGGACTGATTTGTGAAGCTATAAATAGTATTACAAATTATGTTATATATAATGTTATAGTTTTTATAAAGATTTTGTTACACGTTTTCGTAAGACGAATAAACTTAAATGATTTTAAAATCGAATAGTCGAATTCTGAATAAGAAAGATCCCAGAAAAATCTAACTAAAACGTAAGTGTTTTGCGACTTACAGTAAACTGTGTAAACAAACATGTCAAAAAAATGTTTGGAATTAATAACAGCTATCTTTTTCTTTGTCAATTTTCCGTGAAGACATTTTTTACTTTCTTTAATTAAATAATTTTGACGTTATACTTTCTTAGGTAGTGTAGCATCTACATAACTAGAATATATTTATGATTTCCAAATCGATCCAAAAAGTTCAGTGGAACATATCCATGTAATAGACAATATCATTTAATACTGCATTTTTTTTAAAATTAACGTTTTCTATTAAACTTAAAAGATCTTTAAATGCACAACATTATGTATTATGTTCTTATGTAATAACATGTATACAAGACATTTATAAAACTTACCTAAATTCATAAACGGCATAGTAAAGTCGACTGCTTGTTCACGATCGTAAGTTATAGTAAGATCAGCTATCGCAAGATCTACTTTCTGATCCAACAGCTCTTTAATCATGCCGTCCCATTCTTTTGTTTCTCGATTAAATGATCCGTAACGACCATCAGCTACTAGCTGGATTGTGTAATTGAATCCTAATATATAAGAAATCTCTTGTATTAAATCAACACTATAACCTTCATATTGTGCATTTCCAGAAAGAGTTTTGCTTGATTCCTTTCTCATGCAATATGGAGCACTCTAAATAAAAATCATACATAATTAGAATTATTACACGTAAACCATATACACCTACAATTATATTTTGTGTGTAATAATATTAAATAAATTTCATTAACATATGTTTTTTGTAATTAATTTATAAGAATAAAAATATGTTAATTATTTTTCATAAAATTTAAAGATTAAGAGTCCACCGGATATATCTCTATCCTTGTCAAATTAGAATTTTTGATATAACTTGATAAGTAATTGCTTTTATGAAAAAAGAAGAGTTCTCCCCGCTAGATTTTAGAACGAGCAAACGATTGTGTTTCATGAATAATTTAAAAATTTCCACTCGATTTTGAGAAAACTTCGACCTACTTCTTTAGAAAATATTTAGTTATTTTAGTAGGCCAAAGTTTTCTCAAAATCTTGTGGAAATTTTTAATTTTTTCATAAAGCACAATCGTTTGCTCGTTCTAAAATCTAGCGGGGACAACTCTTCTTTTTTTATAAAAACAATCAACTATACTAACTTATCAAGTTATAGCAAAAATTCTAATTAGATCAGGACAGAGATATCCGGTGGACTCTTAATATATTTTGGAGGGCATAGTCCGATGATTTCCTTGTTTTTAAATTAATGTTGTGACGAGTAAAGGTCACTGCTCTTTCTCTCTCTCTTTCTCTCTCTCTCTCTCTCTCGGTCTGTCTCTCTCTCTCTCTCTCTCTCTCTCTCTCTCTCGATCCATGGGAAAAAGAGACAGAAAAATCGTTAATTATGCATTTATCTCTTCACTCTTTGATATCAGATGTTCGTGTATGTATGTGTGTAGATGTAGGATACGAGCTGTCGGCAGCAGGTAAGAAGAGCTGCCTAATTGTTGCCGTTAAATGCCGCGTGGCGGACGCTCTTGCGTAAGCGCGTATGTGTGCTGGGTGAGTGTGTGTGTGGGCCGCAAGGGCCGCGAAAGGGAAAGAGAGCGACTGCCCTGCGCGCCAGTTGATTCCCGCCTCACGCACGCGAAAGAGTTTCCAGCTACGTGTTCCGCGATTTTATTGTTTGTGCTTGCCCAGTCCACCTTTTATTCCCGTGGTTTGTGATGGCGTTGCAAGAGATGGTGATCGTGTGCGAGTTAAGGGCAGGAGGTGTTAGCTCCTTGAGAGTTTTTATGTGGTTTGGGGAGCGGACGCCTGCGATCGGTAAACGCGCCAGTTTCTGCGTCCACCTGCGAGTGGTGATCCAGCAGCGGAAAAAAATTAAATAGATTTAAATACAATTAAAGCAGCTAATCAAATTTCGGCAATAGCAGTATTACGGTGAAATTTTTTAAACAAATCGCTGGGTACATACTATCTTTGTGTTTTCTGGTGTTCGAATGGCATTTTAAAACTTTATAGTTAGTAAAAAACTTTTTACTAACTATAGAGTTTTAAAATGCCAAAAATGTAAACTTACATTTACAAAAATAACATTCAACTTTTTTATTTTCGTTTTCTATAATTTTAATCCATTTACCGAATGATAGATGTCGAGTTAACTTTTTTGCCTTAAAGGGACAAGCTACTATTAAAACCTGAAAAATTAAAACAATATTTACTAAAAATATATTGCTTACATATAATAAAAAAAAATTTTGCTTAAAAATACTCATATTAAATTACTCTATAAAATTTATTTGATGGCCTTCGGAGATATTGGAACTGTAGAAATCTTTTACCCTGGACTTGAAAATCATAAACTGAACCTAATGGACTGGTCTTATTCCCAGATGTTTAAAATTATTGTTTTGGTCTACCTGTATTACTCCTCAGTACCTGAGTACTGAAAAACATTTCTGTAAAATTAAGATTTTTAAAAAATTTTTTAGAAAAACTTAATTTTTTTTTAATTTGTTTACTTATTATTTAAATTAATTTGTTAATAAAAAAAATTAAACATACCTCAATAAAATCTGCTTTACTTAAGTAACTCCAAATATGATTTCCAACATCTCCACAAAATGACAGACGGATATTTTGAAAACTCAGAAAAAAACCTTGGGGAAAAAGTGTTAAAATTTATAAAATACATATGGGCAATTCTCACAAACCTCGAATTTTATTGTAAAAATATATTTTTTTTTAAATCTTGAGCACACGTTTTTTTGTGCATTTTTCTTGTGCACAAATTTTTAGTATAAATCCCTCCAGCTATTAGAATGCAAAATCCAATGTGGTGCAACATTTCAAAGCAACGCACCAAACATTGTTAAAGTTTTTTACACGTTTTCATATTTTTTCGTGAATTTTGATCTATTATTTTTAATAAACCATTTATAATAATAAATAATAATAATAAATAAGAAAAATGTAGGGCATAAAGAATATAGTTTATAGTATATTGAGTAATAGAGCTCATATGTATTTCGCTAAATTTTCCAATTACTGACGATGTGCTAATAAAAAATATGCATTTTTTACTTTGGTGTACGTATCGTTACCTTTTGAATAACTTGTATTTTAAGTACGTTCTTATAAGAGCACATAAACCTGCTACATCTAGACTGATTTCTTTTATGCTCCAGAACACTATCAAATTTGTCCGAAAGCAGATTCAGGTATACACCAGCTACAGTACACTATAAAGGCCGCGAGAATCAGAATTTCAAAAAAGGAGTTACGCCACTTTGACTCTTTATAACTTATTTTCTATTGCAAGCATATACTTCTAACTTGCTGCATTCAATTCTGCTCTCCAAACGCTACCGATTCATTAACAATCCAAACATGAACAATCAACGCACTAAATTTTGTAACGTGAAAAAAAAAATAAGAGAGTCACGCTATTGTTTGTGCGAATTTCCCAATTATATTTATGTATTATATGCATATTTGGCTTGAAAACATGTATGAAACCTGACTTTTTGTTAATGAATAAGAGAAAATGACGTATTCGAATAAAAAGTTTTGAGTAATGTGATAATTCGAACTAATTAAGAATTGCCCATATTTGCAGTAAATCACTTTCAAATGTTAAATAACTCGTACCTTACAATAATGCTCACCTGTTACTTCTATCCACTTAAATTATTTATAATACATGCATACAGTATCACTTATTGAATCTGATGCCATATTGAGTAATTTTCTAGAAAAAATTTATCTGAAATAGAAGAAAATAAGTTTACTATTATTTGCAAAAAACAACTTAAATAAAACAAATTGTAAACATGCTTATCTTTGTCCACGTAAAGGTATAATTATCAAATTTTAAGTTAGACGTCACCTTAAAACAGTCTTGACTGCTATTTTAAATTTTTAGATAGACGTAATCTTAAAGTAGCCTAGATTGCTATCTCAATCACCTGAAAATGAGATGATATAAGTTTTTTATTTTATATTTAAAAATTATTAATTAATAAAAATTACTTTTTCATCGATGATAAAAGGTTATAATAATAACAAAAGTTTATATTTAAAATCTTCAAAAAAATTTTGTTATATTTACATTTCTGAGAAGTCACAGCTAGTACATAAAAATGTACATAATCGCTGTGGTGACCTCTCATAGGCGAGGGCTACCTACCAGGGAGACACACACATATTATTATTAACTATAACGGATAAACCCTCCCAATTGAGAAACGCAGTAGCACTTTTTCCCTTATGAGTATATAAAAGTTCCCGTAAGTATCCGAATAAAACCTATCCTCTCACATACTAAGTCCTATTCTAATTCACAAATGAAACCCGTAAAACACTGCACTGCACTGGAAGAAGAGGCGAGCATCTGAAGAAGTCCACGAGAAGCAGCATAAACAGTATGTCCTGAAGAGTCGAGAAGTGGTTGAGAGTTGGCAGAAAAGTTGTGTGAATATGAAATGTAGAATGGTCAGTGGATGGTGTTAGGATGTTGCTGAGAGCTGGAAGAAGCACTGCGCTGGCTAAAGATGTCCAGCGTACGCCCCAGAAACGTACTCCTGCAACAAGAAATAATCAAAATTTGTTGGAGAGATTTACCTGAAGAGATTCCCAGCTGCTGCAAGTCCACCGCCACCCTGAAGAGGATCCTGCATGGAAGAAGTCCCGATTAGCTTGACAGCTTAGAGGTTATGGAACGTTTGTTACTTACCTGCTGTAAAGTCCTGAAGAGTAAAGTATTGCACCATCTCTTAAGTAGTTCCCTAGAGGTTTAAGAAAGAGATTTCCCGCTGTAGTGCTGCCCAGTTCCTGAAGAAGTCGTCGTCGTAGTCGGCGCCGGTCACGGCTGCATCAACACACACACGCAGAGTATAAACACGATGAAGTTGGCCACAGTTGCTCGAGAGGTCGGGCGAGCGCCGTGAACGGCGTCGCGCTGTAGCGCGCTGCGAGAATGTAGTGCTGATCGCGACTAGTGGTCACGTGACCGCACGAAGGCGCGCGACGAGAGCCGACGCACAGTGGGAAATCTGAGAGAATTTTGTTTTAAAATTCGAGAAGTAGCTCAATTTTTAATCAATCTTGGTAAAAGTTTTTTTAAAATGGTCGTGATAGATTGTACTTTAAGGAAACACTGCGAAAAAAGTGATGTCACATCCAAA
>JAPYZB010012443.1:0-11273 GCA_030522745.1 Eupelmus kiefferi | reverse complement strand
GGAATCTTTTTTAGAGCGCGCCATGAGCCTAGAGTGTTTTATTACTGCCGTTACGTGATCTAGATCATTTTTATGTGATGCGAGGGGAGATTTAAAAAGGGAAGGATTAAGTGTTGATTAATTTTGTAGGTATATCGTGGAATTACTCTAGGTCCATAGCCGCTATTTCATTCATTAACTTCATCTTTTCGTGTATTTACTTCCTGATCAGTAAGAGAATAATAATTTTTTCACCTGCTTTTTAGAAAATTTGTACATAAGGGCTTCTATTGGCTTTGCCGCGTTGCGAGAAGCCCCTCCAAACTTTCACACAACAAAGCTTCTGGCTTTTAACTCTTTTTTTTTAATTACTTTTGCATAGATCTCTACATTATGGGAACCGTATGTGTTTATTTGCGCCAAAAAGTAAATACTAACAAATTGTATGAAACAAAAATTAAACTTTCATGAGCAGAATACTGATAAATTAAATTTTTTTTCGAATATTTATTAATTTTTATACCATTATTTAAGAATTTTTCATTATTTGAACTAGAAGCTTAAATTCTAACTACATACAGAGTTTACAAATTAATTCTAGTAAATTTATTACGATTAAGATTAATCTATTTCGAAACATTTCACTTTATTAATAAACCAAGACATTTTCATTTTGGACTTTATGAATCTTTCATAAAGGACTTCTTGTTCAAAACATTCACTATAGTTGGTTAAACCCCAGCAGAGTTATTACTTCATTTTATTATTGCATGGTTAGCATTTAAAATTAAATGAAAATAAATATTTACTATAATAGGTAAAAGAATTCATATAATAAATGTAAACAAAAATATTTCAGAAGAAATATTTTTAGAATTTTTCAACTTTAATTTGAAATAAATTTAATATCAGAATTTATGTTACTCTCAACGTGTTCAGAGTCTCTAGGGATGCTTTCACCCCAAACCTTATGAGAGGCGTCTTTGTCTCGTAAAATGCAAATATAGATTTACACAGCATTTCATTAATTATTTCAAAAATATCAAAAGAGTCTCATATTTTAAAAATAAGTCAGCAAGTATTTTATAATATTTTAAAAATAAAGAAAGTTCAATAAATGCAATTTCCAGTAAATAAATTAATAATCACTATTCTAGAATTTAATAACAAAAACCGTTCTAAAATCCCTGCTTTAGCAAACTATAAATAACCCTTTATCCCTTTCGACTTTTGGCAGCTTCATATTTGCAAAAGTCTCACGTCAGGGCAGATCAACGACTTTTGTTCGCGCTGTTATGTAGCCGCCAGAATCGAAGAATCAAGTCTCTCACTTTCGAGTGCAACCCCTCGGCCGAAAAAGCAGCTCAGCGCTTACGAACTTACTCTCGCCCGCGGAGCTAAGGGGAAAAGCAGATTTGGCAGCCTCGCGGCGCCTTGGCCGTCGATCAAGAGCCCTGGCAGCGCGACGGAATAAGTCAGCGATTCGTGGCGTTGCACCGCGAATTTTAGGAGAGCCGAGAGCAAAGGAACGTTGCGGGGGAGGAGGCAGGTGAGAGCTGAGATCGTATGCAGAAATAGAAGGACGCGTTCTTTTCTTTCGCTCGGTGCTCTTTCTGTAGCCGGCTTATCTCGTGTATTTTTTATTTCGTTAAAGTACGCGACACGTGATAGCTAAAAATAATTCTGCATTGGATCGCGAAAAGCTTTTAGATAAAAATGAACTTTGTAATAATATCTGAGTAAACTATAATTTCGATATTGTGCACTAAAAATGAACAAACACAACTATAAATTGTAATCAATACAATTGTTAGTATGTATTGACATAGTAACTATGTAGAATTAAACGAGAGCGATAAGACTGTTTTTAATACTATTTAAGAGAATGTTGAAGCCAAGTTGTTATCTATCTGTATAAAGACTCTTTTTATAAAATATTAAATTTAAAAAAAAATACTTTGTCTTCTTGTTGTTTTTAAGTAGAACTATTACCTTAAATAAGCAGCGTTTGATATTTATTCAAATGAAAATATATTTCTAAAATTAAAAGTAATGTGTTCACATCAAAGATTCTTTTCAACTTGACCCATATTTTTATCAATAGATGTAATAGTATTAATTTAAATCAAATTTTTTAATGTTTTAACAAAATAGAAAGAATTTTAATTCAATATCAAATTTAAATATCAAAATATTAAAGTACGATACTGAGAATACAACATATTCTACTACTAATTAGAAAAAACTTTGTAGTCACAAGACTAATAAAATGGACAATAATGATTGATAATCGTAATGACATTGACAAACGGAAGTTTATGAATATTTTGAAACAGCTTATCGACTAAAGCTTATCTAAAGTAAACATATGAGCCCAAAAATTATGCGACTCAGATAAAAAATTTAATCACACTTGATTTATGTGAAACATTTACTACTAAACCAAGAAATGACATGTGCTAAAAGTTTAGTTCACTTTGTTCACTTAAAGAAGACACACACGATTTTAAACTCACGATGTCAACGTTATTAAATTTGTTCATAATTTGTATCACTGTGTGGTCATTAGAGAGGCAAGTGTTTTATTAAAATTTGTGCAGGTTAATTTATAGTTATTGGCTCTGCTTAATTGACAGCTGTCTGTCAATTAAGGCCAAATTATAATATGCAATACTTAGATTTTAGTTATTTCATATCGAGAAAAAATATTCATAGTTCATTTAGTAATTATAGTTAAATATCTCTCTAGGGGTCTCGCGTCAGGTGACAGACTGGTTTCTATAGGAAGTGGAAAATTTATACCAAATAATAGGTAATAATTAATTCATGAATAAAGATTAAATAGACCAGACATTTAAAATTTCTGCAGTTATTTAATCAGTGTAATTTCCAATTTTTAAATTTATTTTAGAATCGTATCTACATTTGGTTATCCCCGTGAAGATGAAGAGTACGTTTTCAGTGGTAAGTTTCAATAGAACATTATTAAATTTTATATTTACACATTTTAGATCTAGCGGGAAATTAATTAAAGTCATTTTCAATTCAACTCAAAATTTTCTTTTATATTTATGTCTAAAATTTAGAGAATCATGTTAAATTTTTAAAAAATATCTTATTGCATAAATACTCTTATGAAATACCTGCCTGAAATTAATTGCGCGCATTTTGCTCTAAATTTTCTTGCGTCATATTTAACAGAAATTACTAGTTAACAATGAACATTATAAAAAATCTTGCGTTAAAATAAATAATAGATATATGTCAATTTTAAACTAGTTTATTTTCACTGAAAAGTATGTTAATAATACGCATTTTTAAGAATATTAATCGAATAACATATAAATTATAATTTCGTGAGTAAAATTTTAACACAAATTAATATGGAAAAACACAAGAATATGTAAAAGGAAATTTACAGTTTATTAAGTAAATATTTATTTGTATAAAAAATTGTTATTATCACATTTAGACTGCAACGTTGAGATAACGAAAGCTCCAGGGCGAATCGAGCTAATTTTTAAGCGAAGCGAGTCTCAAAAAAGCGTGCATTGCACTTGGAATATCCACGCCCCAGCAAACCAAAACGTCTATGTTTCGGAGCTTAAGGTTATCCGTCAAACCCCTTATGAAGACCGAAATTCTGTAGATCTAAACGATTTTCAGGGTTCACTTAACATCGAAGTATATGAAGGCAGAGAAGTGGTGGAAAACAAACGACTTTACAAGTACGGCTTTAGATTCTTATTTATAGCAAACATTAGTGCATTAAAATAATAAATTATAAATTAAGTTTAATTTTAAAAATATTCAAAAGATAATTTTACTCTCAGAGCTAATATGATTTGAAAATGAATTAAAGATTTCATTTTTAAAGTGATTTTAAAAGATACTATTGTGTTAATTTTATTACAGGTTTTTACATGATCAGGATTTAGATAAAGGTTTAACAACTGGACAAGATATGACTGTCGATTTACATTATGCTGAGAATGGAGTTCATTTAGAACATAAGATTACTTTATCTTTCGGGTTTATTCCAAAATTACAAATATCTCGCCTGCCAAAATAAATTTTTATTATTATAAATATAAATTAAATTAAATTTTAAATTTGGTAAATCAATATAATAAGACGCTTAATTTCAATTTTTAGAAAAATAAAATACACTAACATAAGAAGAATTTTTATACTATGATCAATATTTTATGTAATAATATTTAAACATATAAGAAATAAAAACTATTTATTACAATAAATTTGAGTATTTTATTACAAAAAAATTTTAACAAAAATTACGTACTGTAGTAGTACTGTGGTATTTATAAGATATCAAATAAATGTGTCAAAATTTAGTACTGATTTCAAAGACAATTAAAATCATTTTTTTAAAACTTACTTTCTAATCTCCATTACTAAATAATACCGTAAACCATTACCTTAATGGAAAATAAGTCTCTAGCATTAATTACCTATCTATAAGTCGTTAAGAAAATGAACTGATAGTGACTTTATGTAATTATCATAGCCAATAGGCGCCTTATTTTTAACTTATTGTGTCATTAAATATTAATTTGTGTTATTAAAATGTAATTCGTTAAATAATTCAAATGATTAAAAATAAAAATTTAAACACTGTAAATTCATTTTTATTGGATAATTATTTACTAATACATTTTGAATCACAAAAAATTATTTTGATTTTCTGTTTCTTTTTATACATTTGTAGTAATTGCAACTTTTAAATGATAAATTAAAAAAAGGTTTATAAAATCATTGTTTATAATCTATTTGTCTCCGGCGTTAAACTATAACGTAGAATTTTAGACAAATAACAAAGAAAAATAATCAAAAACTAATCGCCAAAACAAATGCACGTATAAGCTATGTAATTTCTTCACAGCATAAATGGAGAAAATTACCTGCTCAGTTTCACCATACAAAATAGTTCGAGTAAAGAGTATAAATTGAGAGAACAGTCCATTTTCTTCAGTTGACTTTCTACTTTTGTTCAAAACGGTTTAGTGATTGGAACTGTCCCAAAATGAATTCAAAATTGACTCTGTTACTTTTAGTTTTTTTTACGTTTTCGATAATTGAAAGGTAAATAAAAAAGTTTTATTATTAAAATTAAAAATATTTTTTGCCTAAAAAAATACAAGTTTAATTAATAAAATAATTTTTTATATTTTTATAGATGCTTAGTTGCAGGATTTGTGAGACGTATATCAAAACCTTCAATATATAAATCAAATGAGAAGTAAGTTAAATAAAAAAACTTAACATTTATAAATTGTGTTGATCCACTGAAAAAATATATAGTAAAAGAACTGTCTCTTATCCATAAATGCAAATAACTGTTTTCAGTTGAATGAACTAATAATTTATTAAAATAACAGATTTTCTATTAAAACAAAGGCTATTAAATGAAATAATAAATATTTTGATTAAATCAATAAAATAATTCATTAAATCAACAAAAAAACTTCTTGTCTGTACTCATGGGCGCAAGGCAGTTTTTATAACTATATTTTTTCTTAGTGTAACAAAAGTAATCCTTACATCAAACAATTTTTCAGAATTCGGTCGAGAATATCCGATGAACCATTAATCAGACAATATACGGGTAATTATATTTTTTAAGTATTACCATTTAAAATCTTTTTATATCCAATAATTTTACACTATACATGTTAAAATAACTAAGATAACACAATAGATCTAATTTTCTACATTAAATTACTAAATTCTTTTTTATTTAAAAATTCTCTCTCTTTCTGAAATTAATCAAAATTCTATCCAAAATTTGTCTTAGACTGCGGCGGCAAAGTCACAAAGGGTCCAGGAACGTTGGAACAGTTCTTTGTCTCTCGAAACCCGATGCACAATGTACACTGTACGTGGACGATTCATGCCCCAGAGGATCATCACGTATACATAAAACAACTACGGGTTACACATACGACTTTATCTAACTCTGATCAGGATAAGTTCGATGATGCACCCTTCGTCCAAATTTTTGATGGCACCGAGGCGACAGACAGTAATCGATTATTCCGGTGAGTGAATTCTTTTAATTCTGTGTAATATTAAATTCTTTCCGTAAAAAAAAGTTTAATGCATGAAAAATTCGAATGCTGTCAATAAAGTTTAATGAGTATTTATTAGAGTATGTTAATTGTTCTGAATTTTCATTATAATTAATGCTGAAATTTTTCATATTATTTAACTTGAAAATTTTTTCTGTGCAGATTTGGAGACGCTACGCTAAATAGATGTCTATCTAGTGACCGAGATTTGATTGTTGACCTTCGATATGACGAATCAGGAAAACACATTGACTATGAAGCTGTTATAAAATACGGCTTCATTAAAACCTCAGAAGTAGAAGATCTTCTACCATAGATTAAAACTTTATTGTAGAAATTATAAAAGAAAATTATGAAAACTAATTTATAATGATGTGATAAAATAATTGTATTATGAGTGTGTAAACTTAAAAAATTAAAGAACGGATCTAATTTGTAGAAAATATTTCAAACTAATTCTACTACTATTTTTAAAAATTGCATCTCTGCATTCACAATGCTAAATAAACTATATTATAATATAATACTTTGTTTAAATTCAAGGATTTTATTAATCTTTATACTAGATTTATTTGAATTCACAAAAAACGAAATTATCAGGGTGATGTACAATTAGGGCGAGATTAATCCAATATTGGAAAACCCGTGTGATGGGGAAACAGAAAACATAAATAAATCTACCGACTGCTATCATGTAGATTTACGTTAATTGTTTAATGGAAAAACCGAGTATTAATGTACTAAAATATCTAAATGTATATTTCATTATCAAGTTCTAAGTATTTTTAAGATGAATTCTGCATCAAAATTTTCTATACTAAAATATGAAATTTTATTTATTGTACTTAAAAACATATAATGAATATTATCTATTATGATCCATTTATTTTAAATACACATTTTTTTCAAATTAAGACATAATTACGCTCAATAAATAAAATTTTAAATTTTTCTTAGTTTATGATATTGTTAAATGATTACAAATTTTCTAATTTTATCAATTCAATAGTAAATATATCATAGGATGAAAGATTACTTTAGTGCACTAAACTAATAAAGAAAACATAAACGTTTTAAAAGAAATAATAAATAAAACATTAGACGTTAATTTGTATTAGGTCTAGAAATTTTAGATAAAATCAAGAATTTTCGGTAGAAATACAAGTATTTGAAAAACATTCACATCATACCACTTATACAGCGCTTTAATAATAAAAGAATTGATATTTAGTTTCGCAAATTAAAATTAACCTAATAGATTTTAAGTTTTTTTAAACAAATTAAATAAGTAATTTTTTCGATGTTAAAAACCAAGGTATGAATCTGGTACTTTTCCATACTTACTAGTGAGTAATACGCGTTGATTGTCATCGTAAAAGTCAGATAGATCTCGAAAACACTTACCTGGAACAGAAAAAAGAAAATACATGTAACAAACTTTGTACGGATAGAAATGAATATACAACTATTATAATTTATCTGTTTTCCGTAATGGGAACGATTCAATGTAACAAACAAATCACTTTGTTATTTTTTCATCTAAATGCAAAGTATCGTATAAATTTTGCGATATTTCTTATAGCCGATAGAGGTGGGCCAAATCGACTTGATAGGAATTTACAGCTTACGTAACTTAGCATTTTTTATTTCGATTTTTTCGTATACACGTGCCATAATATTATCTCAGGGTCCGATGACCGTGCGTCAAGAGAGAAGGTCTTCAGCGCATTTGAAATGAGTGTATATATACTTATAAGAATACTTTTTTCTTTTTAGACTACATGGCGTGCCTAAGTGTTTTGAATATTTTTGAATAGCAATCAATTATTTTACGAATATTTTGATACATTGAAACATAAAATACAAATACCTTTGATAAAAAATTTAATTTATGTACTACAAAGCATTGTAATTATATGGCAACCCTCTATTTAAAATTGTAAAATACATTAAAACTTAAGTTATCACAAGGATATCATGAAACAGAATAGTGACTTAAAATAAATCCAAAAGATTTTTTATACTATCTAATATATGTAAAATATCAAGTTTCCCAAAATTAATATTTTCAATATCATAATAAACTTCAATAATTTCTAGTAGAGAAAGAATAAAGAATTTTACTGCTTTTAATTTTTAATAATAGGTTTGTTAAATGTTCATATTTATCAGTCTATAATTTACTGAACGGATTAATTCTGAGTCACAACTAAATTGAGTAAAGAGTGATAAAGTACACTGAATGTAAAAAGTAATAGTAAAAATTGTTAAGCTTTAGAAATGATTTATATCATACTTTGATCAAAGCTAAAATTCTGATACGCACATGGATTTAGGATGTTTTATCAGGATTTATTTAATCGAGTAATGCAACATCTAAACCGATGTCTAAGTAATATTTTTGAATGTATGCTTAAATAACAGAGTTATTTAAAACAATAAGAAAAATTTCATTGTTCTTATTCACATTTATTGAGTTTATTTAAATTGGAATAAAAAATTATTCATAAAAATACTAAGACTATTTTGATACGGGAAGCCGAAAATGACATTTGAGGTCTTGACTCGACTCAGAATGTGAGAAGTGTTAATTACGGTTCACTAGTGGCGAAATAATATGTTTCGACACGGTTGTGGAAGTTAATTATTTATCTAGGTAGATGTTCATTGTTTAATAGCCAAAAAATCATGTAAAAGTTATAACTTTGAGGTTAGATTCGTACAAAATAGTGCATCACAGAGAAAAAAAGCCATCTCAGCGTACTTTGCCTACGGTTGGGGTACAGATGTATATATACTCTGGACTGATAAACTCTTTTGATCCCTAGGTATAAAATATTTTTATGTGGAAATCACTTTTCTAATTTTGTTTTATTGATTTTGTTTTAAAGAAAAATATTACTTATCTAAAATTTAATTCTTTTCAGATTTTTGAAACTATTCTTTTATCTAAGTTGAACATCATATCTTATTGCAATATCAATATCGATGCGCTCAACCTGGAAGGGGATAGAAGCATATAAGTTCGAAAGTGCGTTGTAGGAGCGGTCAGTAGCCAATTAATTTCTCAATTAGTATAACGAAAAGTATAGTTTTTCAGTGTCATTATGAAGTACATTATTTTATTATTATTGCTCGTAACGGTAGCTTATGCGCGATTGAACTCTGTGCATTTTGTAGCTACAAGCGTAAAAAGGTACGTAGAAATAACTAAAAAATTCAAGAAGTGTATTTATTTATGAAAAATTGTTTGGATTTTTTGATTTTTATTTCTGATTATATTATTACAGTAATGTGTTTGCTCCCTTGCGGCCAACAGGAGAACCAGTTTCTGTGATAGGTGATACTTTGATACATAATATTATTCCCTCTTTCAAATTTTTAAAACAATTGTTAACTTAAAAGGAAATAATAATCATTCATTTTGAGTGAATAGTTTGATATACAATTTATTCCTATACACCAGTTGTTACATACGTATAAAATCTTATAGCATATTTAATAAATAATTTGTTTGTTGACATATTATAAAATTCAACGATACATAGGAGCAATTTTTGTTAATTTTATTAAAACAATTAATACAGTTATTACTTTTATTAAATTACTACTTAAGGTGACCTCGGAGGTTAGGTCAGGTTAGGTTTCATTTTGTAGTTTACAAATTACATTTTTAGTTTATTAAATTCTTTGGATTTTCTACTGTCTTCAAACAATGACGAAAGCTTAAAAAATCTAAAAAATTTTATTTATTGAAAATGTTAATATGCAATTATTCTATTTTCAAATAAGTAAATATATGCATTAAAATTATACTTCTTTGTTATTGAAGTAGATAATGAAATTTATGTAATTAAGTTAAAATGAAAATTTATCAAATCTAATCTAAAACAAAAATTATATAAAATAAGCAAAAATATATTGTTTTTCTAGGATGCGGTAAAGTTGTAGTGGATCCTTCATATGGCGTGCTCGAGTATACATTCAAGCGTGGCGAAGGTCCTCAAAGTGGCAAATGCACATTTATCCTTCAAGCACCTCCAAATCATCGCGTCAATATCGTAAGCGTTGCTTTTGACCTGCTTGATTCTACGTCCGATAAAGAAACCAGCGAATATAGTGAAACAAGCACGATTAACCTCTATGACTCCGATAAAACAGATGAAAATAACTTTTTAACCACGTAAGTAAATATTAATTAAACCAATAACATTTTTGAAGCTGTATTACAATGATTGATATTTATTTTAAGATAAGATATTTATTTTTAAATATTGTATTAAGATTTGCTAAATATACAGTGTAATAATATTTAAAAATAAATAAATGTGTATTAAATTAAACTATATTGTAATGACATTTTGGAAGAATTAAAAATTTTTATCCTATTAAATTATTAATTATGATTTCTTGTTACTAAACTCAGAAGGAGAACACAAAAACTCCGAAAACGTCGGCAATTTAATAAAGTTTAATAAAAATAAAGAGGTTTATTGAATAGCGTTTCTTTTCTATCTCCTTAAAATTTTAATTCAATTTTCTTTCAGATACTATGCTGCTGCAAGGGAACGTCAAGGAGCATTTGTGCAAAGTTTATCGAGCGCTGAGAAAATGGTAGTGCAAATCAACTATCGTGATAACGCGGACTACGCTACACAGTATCTAGATGCTGACAAGATGGCAGAGTTACTGGAAGCAGTCTAAAGTTGCCGAAATTGTAGTCGATACCATACTTTTATCTTAACTTATTGTTAATTTGAACAAAATGTTTATTTATACAATAATAAGATACATATGTATATCATAGAATATATTAAATAAATAAATCTATATCTGCGGTCAAGTAAATTCGATATTGTTCATACATCACATGGGATTTTTGTATTATTATAATTTTTATATTAATGAATTAAAATATTCAATAACTGCTTCTTAATTATTACGGTTATATAAAAATATAGTGTGCATAAATTACTATCTCATAAAGTAGTCAAAAATTATATCTTGTTTAATATTTTGTATCCTATTCAAGTTTCAATATCCAATTCTGTTTCTTTATATTCTATGCTTTAAGCTGGTAATTATTAAAAGTTTTCATTAAAAAAAAAT
Source organism: Eupelmus kiefferi (assembly GCA_030522745.1). NCBI lineage: Eukaryota > Metazoa > Arthropoda > Insecta > Hymenoptera > Eupelmidae > Eupelmus > Eupelmus kiefferi. Next base: position 96 of record JAPYZB010012443.1, on the reverse strand, counting down.
TCGTTGATTTTCTGCACTTAATTTTTGTAGTATTTCTATTAATGTATCTTCACTAATTTTTTTTATGCAGGATACGCTGCCCACCCAGATCTACAC